>WNWK01032673.1:0-21723 GCA_009830355.1 Cherax destructor
GTCAGAACTAGGTGCGGTATCAAGGGGCCCTGGGGTAGGTTCACAGATTAAGGCATCCATGGTTAGGTTACTTCTTTCTTTTTGTTTTTAAGAAAAAAAAAAGAAAGAAGAAAAGAAAATAAAAATAAAAAAAAGAATAAAAAAAGGGGGGAACGTGGAGGAATAGCTCCTAGGAGGAATGAAAGGGGCGTAAATCCCCCTCCGCGCCCAAGAGGACCTCAACACCACAAGTATTGCAGATGCTGCATGGAACCCGTGCCATACCCTACCCTTCATGCCAGTAAACCAGCAATCCAAGATAGCAACCTCACATCCACCGAGCCACCTCGGCGGACAAAAGAGAGGGCAGCCGGATATCCACCACAAAGCATACCGCCTTCGGCCACTACCCCCGGAATCCGAAAGGTGGCCTCCAGAGATACACCCGTCGCCTGAAAGATACCTAAGGTCACCCCCGGTGACCGAGAGAGGATCGGACATCCCCAGGCGATCCAGATTCCACGGCAAACTACACCACCGCCAAGGACCTCAACGGAATGGGATTGGACCCGGTCCCCTTTCCCCCTACCTAGGAACTAGAATGCCTGTGGAGAGAAGCTCCCAGGGTAAAAATGGGAAGGAAATGAGGGATGAGGAGGAGGAGGAGGAGGAAAGGGAAAAGGGAGGATGGGGAAGATGGGAAAGGGGAGGGGGGATTGAGGGGTAATTAGGTTCGGTCTGAGGAAGAAGACCAAGAGGTCCAATTCCTCAGACCGATAGCCTCTTTACCGCGACAAGGAGCCCCCCTTAAAGAGGTTAGGAAGTTATAGATACATCTACCAACTTTTCACGCATTTTGTGTGCTATTACACCATAGTCACACATGTCAAAAGCTTTTACAAAGTTTGTGTATACTACATCTGCGTTTTGTCTTCTAGAGCATCCAGGACCTTGTCATAGTGGTCCAGTAGTTGGGACAGGCAGAAGTGACCTGCTCTAAACCCATGTTGGCCTTGGTTGTGAAATTGTTGGGTATCTAGTGATCTTGCTCTTAGAACCATTTCAACGATTTTTATGATATGGGACGTTAGCGCTATCGGCCTGTATTTCTTTGCTATTGCTTTACCGCCCCCTTTGTGGAGTGGGGGTCTATGTCTTTTGTTTTTAGCAGCTGTGGGATGACCCCTGTGTCCATGCTCCCTTTCCATAGGATGTTAAAAGCACATGACAGAAGTTTCTTGCAGTTCTTGATGATAAATTAGACACATTTGCAACACTTGGGTATCTTTATTGAGGAAACGTTTCGCCACACAGTGGCTTCATCAGTCCAATACAAAGTAGCAAGTTGAAAGGAGAGGAGGAGTTTGAGGTAATCAGTCCCTCGGCCTGGAGTCGATGTGTTCAGTCCATCAATCTTGTAGTAAGTTCTTGACGAACACGGAGTTCCACGAGTCTAGGCCTGGGGCAGAGTGGATGGACATGTCATTTATCGCCTTTTTGAAGTGATTTGGAATCAGGATAATATCAGATAAGTCTGAGTCTACCAAACTCTGTCTCTCGCTCGTAAAAAAATCATTTTGGTCTTCGACTCTCAGTCTGGTTAGCTGCTCGCTAAAAACTGAGTCATATTGGTACTTGAGAAGCTCACTCATTTCTTTTCTGTCATCTATGTAGGACCCATCTCGTCTAAGTAGGGGCCCTATACTAAATGCTGCTCTCGACTTAGATTTAGCATAAGAAAAGAAATATTTTGGGTTTCTTTCAATTTCATTTATGGCTTTTAGTTCTTCTTGCAATTCTTGTCTCCTGTAAGATTCCTTTAGCTTAAGTTCGATGTTTGCTATTTATCTGACCAGTGCCTCCCTACGTACTACAGATATATTGGCCTCTTTTAGCCGCTCTGTTATTCTTTTCCTTTCCCTGTATAGGGAGCGCCTTTCTCTTTCTAGTTTACATCTTCTAATCATCTTCCTTAAAGGAATATGCCTTGAGCATACCTCGAGTGCAACAGAGTTAATTTGTTCTATACATAGGCTTGGATCCGTGTTGCTTAAGTTATCCTCCCAGTTTACATCATTTAGGACCTGGTTGACTTGGTCCCACCTTATGTTTTTGTTATTGACGTTGAATTTGGTGAAGGCTCCCTCGTAACTGATCACATTTAGTTTTTCTGGGGCCCCGCGTATACATGTCTGAACCTCTATTATGTTGTGATGCGAGTACAATGTTTTTGATTAAGATTTCTTCGGATTTTTAACCCCGCAGGGCTAGCCACCTAAGATAACCCAAGAAAGTCAGTGCGTCTCGAGGACTGTCTGTCTTATTTCCATTGGGGTCCTCAATCTTGTCCCCCAGGATGCGACCCACACCCAGGTATCTATTTGCTGCTAGGTGAACATGACAACAGGTGTAAGGAAACACGTCGAAATGTTTCCACCCGCCGGGAATCGAACCCGGGCCCTCCGTGTTTGAAGCGAGAGCTCTAGCCACCAGATTGTTGTTAGTGGTACACAGAGCGCCTCTTCTTCCTTTCTCAGAACCCATGGAGAGATGTTATCCGGCCCCATCACCTTTGAGGTATCTAGTGTGTGTGTACTCACCTAGTTGTGGTTGCAGGGGTCGAGTCATAGCTCCTGGCTCCTGTGTGTGTGTGTGTGTGTGTGTGTGTGTTTCATTTCTCACAACTTTACTTCGCTATTTTACTTATCCTGAATATCCTAGTTACAGACAATTTATTTTTTTCAAGCACTTTTCTCGAATTTAATTTTTTTTTCACCGCTAATTACAAATATTTATTGCCTCTTGTCACCAAATTTCCTTATTTTCTAATTATTTTGTTCAGTGTTTCAAAGGTTTACTTTCACTTTACAGTTTTACTGCCCACACATAAACCTCAACAAGCTGCAGATTATTAACTGTTTCTGCAGTATTTCTCTGGACGCTGACGTACCTACCAGCGACTCCTTGTTTCATATAACACTTAAGACTCTTCTGACTCACGTCGTAAGGTCCAGTGTACGTAGCGAAGAGCTCGTAAGACGAGAAATTGCCGCTTTCAAGAGTAGTTCCCACACGGACCTGAAGAACATCATGAGGTTAGTTTGAACCATATATGTTTACCTGCTTCACAATATTTTAAAAGACGGTGGAAATAATGTGATCCTTTATTGACAACGTTTCGCCCACGCAGTGGGTTTTATCAAGTCACAAACAGATCTGTTTGTTACTTGATAAAGCCCACTGTGTGGGCGAAACGTTGTCAATAAAGGATGACATTATACTGCTTATGTGTTTATATTTCCATTTTAAAAGAAATGCTTAAATAAATTTCTTTGAAGTACCAGTTTCAAGGATGGATGGAACACGTTTTAACTCTACACACTCATTACATTTCATATATATAAACACTTTTTCTGCTGTAACAAAAAAAAAATTGAAACTAGCTATTTCCTATGGGTAAAATCAGAATAGGTTATCAATAAAGCAAAAGAAATCAACTTGGAAAAAATTATAAAAATATCCAATCATATAATTTTTCTAAAGATCAAAAAATATTAAAAATTGTGAAGTGAGGAAGGTATTTCACAAATACTAAATATTATATGTAAACTCCATTAGTTGTAACTTGACTAACTCAATAAAATATGTACAATTAATATAAGGAGAATATTACCCAACTTTCCTTGTTATAGAAAAAAATTATATATTAATAATAAAATAAACAATTAATACTATTAAAATAAATTCGTTATGATTAGTAAATCATTATTAAAAAATATTAATATTACATATTCAGTAATCAACAAATTCTTCGGAAAAATGAAAATTTGATATGTTTTTTTTCATGATACGAAAGTTATCTGGTGACCCACTAAATAATTACACATCCATTGGGTATTAGTTATTTAGCAATTGCTGCCTTAAAGTGATTTACTGTTTTCAGGAAGATTCTTAGCAAGAATCCTCCTGAAAACAGTAAAGCCTACCATCACATAGTCTCTCCTGTTAATTCAACACAAGCGCATCGTAGATGTGGAACACTCCTACAGGCCTTCTCTATTCCAACCTCCAGCAGAAATATTTGTCTAACCTATTGTTATACTACCCAAGTATTTGTTTTATCACCTTTTACTCATGTGCATATTGATTGTTCTACCTTATTGTATTACTACTACTACTACTACTACTTATATCACTACTACTTCTACCACCACTAGTATTACACCTCACTTTGAGAGTATTGGGATCACATCTGGCTTTTGATGCTATGTCATTCTCGTATTGCTGCTGGGCCTCTCTCCTTATCCATGCACATACATTTTTGGCTCTTCGGCTCAGTTCCTAGTTTTCCTGAGTCATCTGCCTTCTATACATTTTACATGCTCTAACACACTTGGTTTTGGCCTCTCGAATTGTCCAGGTAAACCATGGGCTCACTCTGGTCTTCCTGTTGTTTCTGTTTTCTCTTGATACGAACTTACCTGCGTCCCTGTACTTTGTGGTCATGGGTTCCATCATTTCGTTTAATGCCTTTTTCTATAACTCTAATTTCCCCTGCACCTCATGCAGGAATTGCCTCATACATGTGTAGGCCCCTTCTTTTAAACTAAGCTTCTCCAGTCCTTCTCATGCCACTTCACTCTCCATTGTTAACTCTACAATGTAGTCGAAACTCAGGACCATGTGATCGTTAGCGCCTAGGGGCCTTTCATGTGTGATGTCCTCTATGTCTAACTTGTTCAAGGTGAATATATGGTCCAGCCTTGCTGGTTCATATCTAACATGTTGTTGCACGAAGTTTTCCTGCACCACCTCCATAATCTTACCCTCCACGTCTCTCGTCCGCTATGTTGCTCTAGGTTTTTCCTAGTCAATCTCCTTGTGGTTAAAATCTTCCCCATGATGAGTAACTTTATCTGGCCCATGTGGCCATTCTGGCCACCTCTGTTACAACCCCCACAAGTTTTGTCTCCGTGAGTGATATGATTTTCGGGGATGCCTCGGTGATTCTTTCCCTTTTATACTTAACAATATTTTGTAATACAGCAAAAAAGTAAAGTTTTTTTTTATTCCATCTGCGTTGGTTTACCAAACCTTCAGCTTCCTTTCCAGAACTGTATTCTGGGAGTGGTAGGGGGTTGGTGTAGGCTAAAGGTATGGAAAAGCAGAAATGGATATTATGGGTATTAGTGCTGGGAGAAGTGGTGGCTGTGGGTGTGTAGTGTGACTTGTTTCTGTTTATCATGTGTTTTTGGTGTAGGTTGGTAGTAGTTGAGGAGATGCTGTGTGTGGTTCTGTAGGCAGTTGTATTTGCTGTTTCCCTTGAGGCTGCTCTTCCCTGTCTGTCGGTACCTACCCCTGTCTCGCC
This sequence comes from Cherax destructor, assembly GCA_009830355.1. Lineage (NCBI taxonomy): Eukaryota > Metazoa > Arthropoda > Malacostraca > Decapoda > Parastacidae > Cherax > Cherax destructor. Next base: position 5,348 of record WNWK01032673.1, read on the forward strand.
TTACAGCCTCTGGCGCCTCCTTATTCTCTTTCTCTATCAGTTATTCGCATTCTTTTTGTGTTCTGTTTTGGTTGAGGTACACTCATTGGTATTTTTGGGAAACTTTTAACAGTGGTTCCTGCTGCACGATTTTGTTCTATACCATTTCTGTCTTGAATATCTACACTGTGAGGGAAAAGTTCAATAGATAGGAGTAGTGAAAGTATGAATGTATAGTGATGGTAGTTTGTTGGGCAGTCTGCTTGTTCAAGTAGAGTGGGTGTCTAGCTCCCGCTATCCCCCCTCTTTACACCCGGTTGGAGGTGACGTGTGTCTCCAACCAGTGGAGGACTCACTTGACTGGCTGCTTCCATCAAACCTGTAAATATGCGTTGCGCTCCTGTATAATTTATTCTATTTAGGGTTTGTCTTAATAAGAGCTTCATTCTTATTTAGGGCTTTAGACTTGTGTTTATTCCTGCCTTGCTTTGAATTTACAGGTATTTTTCAATCCTCACCATTTCTTTTAAGGCCATGTGCCTATCGTCAGAAATTTAACGAGCAGGTTGTAACTGTATTTGAGTCTTCAATATAACCTTGATTTGTCGGCGTTGGTCATCCGACACAGACGAGGTTAAGATAAGGACAGCAGGGATTTGGCAAAGATCCAGAGTGAGTAACTTGACCAATCTACCTACGCTGGTCCGACGTTAATCTTCCAAGTGTAGCCACAACCCAGGCAGCGACACTTACAGCTACTCACCAGTCTTCAAGTGGTGACTACACCAGCATTCCTGGTGACTACACCAGCATTCCTGGTGTCTGGACTGGTGACTTACCAGTTTCAACATATTTTGTGGTGGAAAGTTTCGTCTGTTTAGTCACGTCCCGCTGTGACCCTCCCCCCCATCAACAACGGCTTCAAGTTCCAAGAAGCATCCAAAGCTCTGGGTCAAGAACATCAGCACAACACCATTCGACACTCAACATCTGTATATGAATTAGCTTTGAATCACTTATTATTTATAAATTTCCTTTTTCATTATTCTTCAAGTAGGATTAATTTTCATGTTTGTTTTATATTTTTGCCTGAATTCGTATAATAAGTGTTTATCTTCTAATGTTATTATGTTTTCCATTATTTCTTTACATAAGGAGGAGCCAGCCTTGTTAAATACTTACCTAGTATATGACAGGGCTTAGTAAGCCTTCACATACACCCTGTGTTTTTTTTTCATCGTATGTTCTCTCTTTTGCCTCTTGAAGCCCGTCAATAATATGTGACCTCTCCCTCTCCTCTTCCCATTTCGTTTCTCTCCTTATCTCTGGGTCCGATTTAAGTATCTCCTTGGTTGTTTCTTTTATCGTCTCCAAGGCGTCCAATTGTCCTGATGTGTGTGTGTGTACTCACCTAGTTGTACTCACCTAGTTGTGGTTGCAGGGGTCGAGTCATAGCTCTTGGCCCCGCCTCTTCACTGGCCGCTACTGGTGTGTGTGTGTGTGTGTGTAATATTGGACAATTTGAATTATTATTTACACTTTATCCTTTAATGCTTTACCATGTATGAGAAAATCTTCAATATTTAATAAATATTCATTTAATACCTCAGTGAATTCCTATCTCAAATATACACAAAGCTCAACAAATTATTCTTAAACACCGACTATTTCCCATCTCACATTCCACTTTTATCCTTTTTTATCTTTTATGTCGAAGGTTTCTGTCCAAATGTCTTTCCTCAGGCATTTATCTTTTTAAAATTCGACTGGTCTCTTTACAAAATAAATAAATTATAAGAAACAAAGGAGAATTCAGTGTATACTGGAGTAGATGTACTAAAGAATTTCCTGCATATTTGCAAATAAATAATAAAAAGAATAAAATAATGAAAAAGTTTGTATAATATGATACATTACAAAAGTTAAGATAATTTGACTAACCTCAATATTCTGAAATCTATAAGGGCAGCAACCCTGACGAGTATAAATATTTATGTAGGTTATAAGACGTGTCTCACCGAGGTCCACCACCCACCAGGGGTACGAAAGGTACTCATTTGATGAGTACATATTGTTGTCACTCACAATTCCATCAACAGCAAAATAACTGTACAACCTGTAAAAAGATTCCTAGAATCAACATTGTGATTTAAAACATCATAATATAACTTATGACATATGCAAAGGCAGACGCGCACATGTTGAAACACACACACACACACACGCACACACCCACACTCACATACACACACATATACATAAGTTCACACTGACCCATGTGCAAGGACCAGGATTTCAGGAACCTGTGAACTGAAACACAGTTATGGAAGCTGAAAGTATGATACAGCAATGAAGATGGAATAATTAATAAGAGTGGCGAATGGCATGAACGGATAGTGGAGACATCCCCAGACATTATAGCACTCACAGACATAATACTCAAAGAGATGATAATAGATGCGATCTTCCCACGTGGATATCAAATTTTGAGGAAGAACCGAGGGAACAGAAGAGGTGAAGGAGTAACACTGCTTATCAGAAATCAGTGGAGTTTTGAGATGAGAGTATTGACTGAAGGGAAGCAGATGACTACGTAGTAAGCACATGGAAGACTGAGAGTCCCAAAGTGGGTGATAACAGTACTGTACAACCCTCCACTATACCACAAAAGACCAAGACAATAATATAATGAAAACAACTGAGCAATCTTGGTTTACCTAAGATGGAAAGAAGAATTCATATGAGCAGTGTAAAGTAACTTATCTTGGATGACTTTAAACACATGTTTATTAATTTTGAGGGCCCAAAGCCCCATGGAGGACCAAAAACCTGGAGAGCTAAAATGCAGGTGGTAATGGAGAACGTCTTGCACCAACATATTAGGCTCACAACCAGAGAGAGAGAGAGATGAGAATGAACCAACATGTCTGGACCTTGTATTTACCCTGAGTGATTCTGACGTAGAGGATAGTGCACATCTAAGGCCGTCAGTGCTAGTGACCACATAGTTCTGAGTTTTCAATACCATGTGGAAGTAAGAGTGGAGAGAGACAACACTGAAAGGATGTGAGAAGCCTAAAAACAAAGGCATAAAACAGTTCCTGAATGAGGTGCAGTGGGAAACAGAACTAAAAGGAAAGAGAATGAGACGATGGAGTATGTGACCAAAATGTGCAGGGAGGCAGAGGATAAATTCGTACCCAGGAGCAAAAGAAACAATGAGAAGAACAGAGTGAGCCCATGGGTTACCAAGAGGGGCAGAGAGGCCAAAGTTAAATATTCTAGATCTCGGAAAAAGTTTGGAAGAAAAAGAACTCAGGTAAACAAGGAATTCAGTCGAAGAGCCAATAATGATTCTGCATGGGTAACAAGAGACGTTCAGCGACAATTTGAAAATGACATAGTATCGAAAGCCAAATCCAACTCAAAGATATTATACAGCCACATGAGTATGAAGACAACAGTAAAGAACCAATTAATCAAGCAGAAGAAGGACGAGACGACCTCACAAGGAATGATCAGAAATTCTGTGAGGCTCTCGGCAAGAAATTTAGGAGGAATAATCAGAGGAGACAAGAATGTTATGTTATCAGTGAACCGAAGCAGTGGGCATCTGGAAGCGTTGGACATAATACAAACAAGCTGGAAGGAGGTGAAGAAGCTACTGTATGAGCTACAGAATCAACTGTGACAACTCTAACATCGTACAAGGCTTATTATCGTTCCGTCCCACATCTGGAGCAGATAATATCTCTCTCTCTCTCTCTCTCTCTTCATCCTGAGGAAGCAAAGGTATTGTGTAGGTTTCTGGCTACTATCTCCAACATGTCTATAGACATGTGTTAAACTACAGACAAGTGTCACTTGCATGAATAGTATTCAAAGTTATGAAGAAGAATATGAGGAGAAGAATGGGGGAGGACCTGGATGGTAGTGGGTTCATACACGTCAGAATTTACCTTCGCGAAAGCAAGGTTTTCAAGATGGTAATCCTGTCTCACAAACCTACCGACATTCTACAAGATAACAAAAGGCAGGATAAAAAGAGAGAGAGAGAGAGAGAGAGAGAGACTGCAAGAAGTAATTTCATACAGAAAGTTTATTCAGGTGGTACAGGTACACATAAATACAGTTACATAAATTATCATACATTGCAGCATATGTGTAGATTACCCACCAGGATAACCCAGAAAAGTCAGACTCAGTGACTTATTTCCATTGGGGTCCTTGAGTACCAGTGCCCCACTTGGGAGACTGTTCGTAATAAACGTAATAAATAAATGATTCGGTTTTATGTGTTACTATTTGCTGAAGATATGAAATTAATGAAAACAATAAGAAATGGGGGAAACAGTAGTTCCAAGGAGACCACAATAGATCACAGATGTTGTCACACAAGTGGTACCCAGAATTCACTGCAAGTAAATGTAAGTTCAGATAATTTGGGAAAGGATATGAGGCTGAGCTGACACAAAGTACAGCTTGAGTACAAAGAAACTGACTTTCACATAAACCATATACAGAAAAGGGCCATAAGTTTACATGCAGTGTAGTACTAGAATTAAGAGGTTTTGTGCTATGAGGAGAAGTTGAAATATATGAACCAGATGACTTTACTGAAGGACCAAGGCAGACACGACCACTACTTCCAGTCTATGTAAAGATATTGAGAGCAAAGTTCGATAATAACTATTTTAATGAAGAGATCGAGAATAAAGGGACAAAGGTGAAAAATGAAGACACGTTTGAGGTATAGATACATAATGAAGACACGTATGAGGCATAGATACATAATGAAGTGTTTTTTAATAACAAAGTTGTTGAAAAGAGGAGTAATTTTAATGAAGCAGTTAAGGATGCAAGGTTTCTACACAGCTTAAAGAGCAGATATGAGGAGGCTCAAGAGGTTACAAATCAGTAATACAATTGCGTGACAATAACTTGGCAAATACTTCCCCCCCCCCTTCTTCCCCCCAAAAAAAACTAGCACAACCATATAAAAGCACACGAAATACCCACCAATACACATAATTATTATGGGTCACCGACAATAACTTAGGTAGAAGAAACATGCAACACAATAGATGATATTTACAAAGGCCAAATAGGGCAGGAATATGTGGTCTTGTTGTGAGCGACCTCCTCCAGCATGTCGTCACTGGGATACGTGTAGAAGGTACCTGTGTTAGAGCTGGAGCCTGAACCTTCCTGTTGCAGAATACATGAGCCATCTGTATCTGCAACGATAATATACTGTTAGGTTGCATGTATACGAATATACAGAAGAATAGAGGAGGATTCAACCCGAGGTCCTGTGTGTGACAAACTCTGTACTCAAGGTTCAGTGAGAAATTATGTGTGAGGTTGACAGGTCACAATATGAGGTTGACAGGTCACAATATGAGGTTGACAGGTACAATAATGAATTAATACACACACATAATTTGGGAAGAAACTTTGGTACATCAAACAGTTTACACTTACTGATATTGATGTACCTCAGAGGCAAGTGGGACTTCAAGGACACCAGGTCACAATATGTCCCTCCTCTATGCCCACCTTCCCAGCTCACCATACCTCACACGTCTACACCTCAAATTATTTGAATTATTTGGAAAAATTATGCCAGTTACACTGACAAATTATATGTGGACTGGGAGCCTTCTCCAATTTCAACTTCAATAACAAAAACATAAGGTGGGACCAAGTAAACCAAGTCTTAAATGATATAAACTGGGAAGATTGCCTTAGCATCACGGATCCTAACCTATGTCTAGAAAAAATTAACTCTGTGGCACTTGAGGTTTGCTCAAGGCAAATTCCCTTAAGGAAAAGGAGGAGAAGATGTAAACTAGAAAGAGAGAGGCGCTCCCTATACAGGCGAAGGCAAAGAATAACAGAGCGGCTACAAGAGGCCAATATATCTGAAATACGTAGGGAGGCACTGGTCAGAGAAATAGCAAACATAGAAATAAAACTAAAGGAATCTTACAGGACTCAAGAAACGCGGGAAGAACTAAAAGCCATAAATGAAATTGAAAGAAACCCAAAGTATTTATTTTCTTATGCCAAAACAAAGTCGATACCAACATCCATTATTGGGCCCCTACTAAAACAAGATGGGTCCTACACAGATGACAGCAAGGAAATGAGTGAGTTACTAAAGTCCCAGTATGACTCAGTTTTTAGCGAGCCGCTAACCAGACTGAAAGTCGAAGACCTAAATGAATTTTTTATGAGAGTGCCACAGAACCTGGTAGACGCAAGCCTGTCTGACATTACCCTGACGCCACATGACTTCGAAAAGGCGATAAATGACATGCCCATGCACTCCGCTCCAGGCCCTGACTCATGGAACTCCGTGTTCATCAAGAACTGCAAGAAGCCCCTATCACGTGCTTTTAACATCCTATGGAGAGGGAGCATGGACACTGGGGTCGTCCCGTAGTTACTAAAAACAACAGACATAGCCCCACTCCACAAAGGCGGCAGTAAAGCAATAGCAAAGAACTACAGACCAATAGCGCTAACGTCCCATATCATAAAAATCTTTGAAAGGGTTCTAAGAAGCAAGATCGCCACTCATCTAGATAACCATCAATTACACAATCCAGGGCAGCATGGGTTTAGAGGAGGTCGCTCCTGTCTGTCCCAACTACTGGACAACTACGACAAGGTCCTGGATGCTCTAGAAGATAAACAGAATGCAGATGTTATATACACAGATTTTGCAAAAGCCTTTGACAAGTGTGACTATGGTGTAATAGCACACAAAATGCGTGATAAAGGAATAACAGGAAAAGTTGGTAGATGGATCTATAATTTCCTAACAAGTAGAACACAAAGAGTAGTAGTCAACAGAGTAAAGTCTGAGGCAGCTAATGTGAAAAGCTCTGTTCCACAAGGCACAGTACTTGCTCCCATCCTGTTCCTCATCCTCATATCAGACATAGACAGGGATATAAGCCACAGTGCCGTGTCTTCCTTTGCAGATGACACCCGAATCTGCATGACAGTGTCCACCATTGAGGACACTGCAAGACTCCAAGCAGACATAAACCAAATCTTTAAATGGGCTGCAGAAAACAATATGAAGTTCAATGATGAGAAATTTCAATTACTCCGATATGGAAAACGTGAGGAAATTAAAATCTCATCGGAGTATAAAACAAATTCCAACCACACAATGAAAAGCAGGGGTGCCACTTGCACGTTGAGAGACAACACAATAAGTATCAGGGGCCCAAGACTGTTCAACTGCCTCCCATCATACATAAGGGGGATTACCAATAGACCCCTGGCTGTCTTCAAGCAGGCACTGGACAGGCACCTAAAGTCGGTGCCTGACCAGCCAGGCTGTGGTTCGTACGTTGGACTGCGTGTGGCCAGCAGTAACAGCTTGGTTGATCAGGCTTTGATCCAACATGAGGCCTGGTCACAGCCCGGGCCGCAGGGGCGTTGACCCCTGGAACTCTCTCCAGGTAAACATGATTAGAAAAAGGTATAAAGTACATTTCAATATTACTCACCAAATTAAGGTTTTGGTGTAATATCCCAACGCCTCCCTTTCGAGAGGCAATTCATATTGGCCAATACAAATTAACATACCTGTAGTGAAAATTAATACAGAAGAAGGCGTACTTTACACGTGGTGTGAACTTCTTTAATTTGTGACGACTCCACTTTTATTACACCTTAGTTTAGTTCATCAGAAAATTCGGCCAATTTCCATTTCCCTGAGAGAGCTGACACACTGCCTCTCAGGACGGTCACCGGGCAGTACTACGTCGCAATATAACCCCCCTTCCTCCCCCTCCCCAAATCATCTGGAAGCACTTACTGTTGGTAGTTTGCGACTACCATTAACACTTCATATTTAAATTTACACTTCATATTTACATTACATTATATTAACACTTCACATTTACATTACATGATATGAAGGTGGTGTTTATTCGCCGGGAATTCTCCAGGCCTGGGTCTATTCCAGATGGCGACCCGGCTCCGGCTCCCTGTCGTGGGAGTATCAGAGACCTATGTCTCCTATGGGAGGAGGTACAAGTACCCCCTCATCGTTGGGACCAACTGTCCCCAGGCCTAGCCACATTCCCCACCAGCACGGGGCTCGTAGGGAGAAGCTAGGCCTCTCTAGTCTACCATCTTCCCTGAAGGGAAGGGCAGGCTTGCGAGCTGTAGATGGTAGCAAGCTCCAGCTTTGGCACCTACCCTGCCCTAAAAGGGCTGGGCATGGAGATCTCCCTCACATGATATAAACATATTACATTGTTCATATCGCAAGCAAAGCAAAAGCAAAGCAAAAGTCAAATATAAGTAACTTTTCCGGTTTAATAACTAAAATGAACTCTTATAATTATGATACATTATTTTAAAATCTCTTACCATTATACGTGTATTGAAGAGCTTGTTTCATGAGGCATATTTCAGCACACATTATTTCTGAGGAGGCTGTGTATGAATCCTGCGAGATAATCAAGGTCTCAGACACACACTCGGTGGCTACTTGTACTGGACCTTTTCTTTGTGCTTCAACACCAAGAATGAGAGAAGCCCAGGCCAGTGTCCACACGCAGACGTTCATGGTGGTTACCTGCCTTTAAGAAACCACAAATAGATGTAAATAAATTACTTTCTAAGGAGACAGCATCAGATTAAAAGTTTACGTTGTATTATGTCCACACGATCTTTCTCTTAATGTTTTTTGTTTATATTAGAAATGCAATATTATATGTTATTAGTCAATTATATTTGACAGTCATAAGTATTTACAGTGGACCCCCGGATTTCGTACTGCTCCCAGTAATTTTGTACGTGCTTTTGTAAGTGTATTTTTGGGAGTCTGAAACGGACTAATCTAATTTACATTCGTCCTTATGGGAACAAATTCGTTCGGTAACGGCACTCGAACAGCATTCTGGAAAGAATTATTGACGAAATCCGGGGTACCACTGTATAAGCTTTATTTCGTTTTGTATGTATTCCTGAGTTTATATACATTAAGAAAACACGTGAAATATATCAAGCTTCAAGAAATGGGGGAATTTATAGTTGAGATGACGGGCTACGACGCACAGTATAAACGGATGAAATCAGTTTCTGAGTAATTTGAGATTGATTTTTTGAAATTGTTTACGTATGTTTATGTATTATGCAAACTACATCACTTGACACGACATGACTAAATGACTAATACTAAAATTTCGATAATTTATTTTCATAAAAATTGCAGAAGTTTCAATTGGCTGCGCTGGTTCCTTAAAAGATACTCTTGTGGGGATCAGTATCATCTTGTCTTAAAATAAATTCCTGTGCAATGATCCTATGTTTTTCAAATGTGGTATAAATGCTCGGGAGTTGGCAAGAGGTGTGGGGTTAAAAAATAAAGAATCTAACACAAAGTGAGAGTTGTCACAGTTGCTCTTTGCTGATGACACTGTGCTTTTGGGAGATTCTGAAGAGAGGTTGCAGAGGTTGGTGGATGAATTTGGTAGGGTATGTAAAAGAAGGAAATTAAAAGTGAATGTAGGTAAGATGAGGATAACCAAAAAATTTAGGTAATGGAAGACTGGATATCAGATTGGAGGGAGATTGTATGGAGGAGGTGAATGTATTCAGATATTTGGGAGTGGACGTGTCAGCAGATGGGTCTATAAAGGATGAGGTGAATCATAGAAACGATGAGGGGAAAAGGGTGAGTGGTGCACTGAGGAGTCTGTGGAGACAAAGAACTTTATCCATGAAAGCAAAGAGGGGGAATGTATGAGAGTATAGTTATACCAATGCTCTTGTATGGGTGTGAGGCATGGGTGGTGAATGTTGCAACAAGGAGAAGGCTGGAGGCAGTGGAGATGTCATGTCTGAGGGCAATGTGTGGTGTGAATATAATGCAGAGAACCTGTAGTTTGGAAATTAGGAGGTGCGGGATTACCAAAACTATTATCCAGAGGGCTGAGGAGGGTTGTTGAGGTGGTTCGGACATGTAGAGAGGATGGAACAAAGTAGAATGACTTCGAGAGTGTATAAATCTGTAGTGGAGGGAAGGCGGGGTAGGGGTCGGCCTAGAAAAGGTTGAAGGGAGGGGGTAAAGGAGGTTTTGTGTGCGAGGGGCTTGGACTTCCAGCAAGCATGCTTGAACGTATTTGATAGGAGTGAATGGAGACAAATGGTTTTTAATACTTGACGTGCTGTTAGAGTGTGAGCAAAGTAACATTTATGAAGGGATTCAGGAAAACCGGCAGGACGGACTTGAGTCCTGGAGATGGGAAGTACAGTGTCTGCACTCTGAAGGAGGGGTGTTAATGTTGCAGTTTTATAACTGTAGGGTAAGCACGCCTCTGGCAAGACAGTGATGGAGTGAATGATGAAGAAAGTTTTTTTTTCTGGCTACCCTGCCTTGGTGGGAAACGGCCGATGTGTAATAAAATAAAATAATATATATATATATATATATATATATATATATATATATATATATATATATATATATATATATATATATATATATATATCGAGCCGATTAAGAAAAACTTGCGATTTTGGCTTAAACAGCAATGCAGTTCTTGCCGAATAGGGAAGCAAAAATTTGTGTACGCAATAATTTCGCAAAAATAATTCTGGACCTAACGAAAATAATATATTTCATTGTAGTATTTGTTTATTACTAAATTATTGTAAACCTATTTAATTTATATTTAGCTGGATTAGGCTAAGTGAAATTGCGCTTGTTATTAAAAGGTTAGGCAAGTTTTCTAAGATTCTTTTGGTACAAAATTAAAAATGTTTACATTAACGTAAATGAAAAAAATATATCTTTAAATGTATAAGAGAAATTTTTAGAAAGGACTTAATTTTAGACGAGTTCTTACTAATTGACCAGTTTTACCTACTGGTACGACTATATATATATAATATATATATATATATATATATATATATATATATATATATATATATATATATTTGTGTGTGTGTCAAATTTTTTGCTTAAATATTATAAACACCAGACTCCTACAGTTTCAGTATAGGTCGAGAGATAATTTGCAGCTTGATAAAGAAAAATCATTAAATCATCAGGGAAAAAAAGTATGTTGGAAATCGTCGTACCTGTGTGCCAGTAGCAGAGCTGAAGCAAAGATAACTTTTACCACAACGTTGACAGAAGCAACAACGACAAGGAGAGCAGCGAGAGACGGTGAAAGACGAGCGTCGTGTCTGTAGCAGCGACGACTCTAGAATGACGCTAGTCACACCCACCACTATTTACTTACCAGTTATTGCTACACCTGTCATTATTGCTACACCTGTCATTATTGCTACACCTGTCATTATTGCTACACCTGTCATTATTGCTACACCTGCCATTATTGCTACACCTGTCATTATTGCTACACCTGCCATTATTGATACACCTGCCATTATTGCTACACCTGCCATTATTGCTACACCTGCCATTATTGCTACACCTGTCATTATTGATACACCTGCCATTATTGATACACCTGCCATTATTGATACAACTGCCATTATTGATACACCTGCCATTATTGATACACCTGTCAATATTGCTACACCTGTAATTATTGATACATATGCCATTATTGATACACCTGTCATTATTGATACACTTGCCATTATTGTTGCACCTACTATAATTGATACACCTGTCATTATTGCTACACCTGCCATTATTGATACACATTTCATTATTGATACACCTGTCATTATTGCTACACCTGTCATTATTGATACACCTGTCATTATTGATACAACTGCCATTATTGATACACCTGCCATTATTGATACACCTGTCAATATTGCTACACCTGTAATTATTGATACATATGCCATTATTGATACACCTGTCATTATTGTTACTCCTGTCATTATTGTTACACCTGTCATTATTTTTACACCTGTCATTGTTACACCTGTCATTATTGTTACTGCTGTCATTATTGTTACACCTGTCATTATTGTTACACCTGCCATTATTGTTACACCTGTCATTATTGTTACACCTGTTAATATTGTTACACCTGTCATTACTGTTACACCTGTTATTATTGATACACCTGCCATTATTGTTACACCTGTCATTATTGTTACACCTGTCATTATTGTTACACCTGTCATTATTGTTACACCTGCTATTATTGTTACACCTGTCATTATTGTTACTCCTGTCATTGATAAACCTGTCATTATTGATACACCTGTCATTATTGATACGCCTGTCATTATTGATACACCTGTCATTATTGATACACCTGTCATTATTGATACACCTATCATTATTGTTACACCTGTCATTAGTGATACACCTGTCATTATTGATACACCTGCCATTATTTTTTTAATATGTCATTATTGTTACACCTATCATTGTTACACCTGACATTATTGCTACACCTGTCATTATTGTTACACCTGTCATTATTGATACACCTGTCATTAGTGATACACCTGTCATTATTGACACACCTGCAATTATTTTTTAATATGTCATTATTGTTACACCTGTCATTATTGTTACACCTATCATTATTGTTACACCTGTCATTGTTACACCTGCCATTATTGCTACACCTGTCATTATTGATACACCTGTCATTATTGATACACCTGTCATTGTTACACATGTCATTATTGTTACACCTGTCATTATTGTTACACCTGTCATTGTTACACCTGTCATTATTGTTACTTCTGTCATTATTGTTACTCCTGTCATTATTGTTACACCTGTCATTATTTATACACGTCATTATTGTTACACCTGTCATTATTGTTACACCTATAATTATTGTTACACCTATCATTGTTACACCTGTCATTATTGCTACACCTGTCATTACTGTTACACCTGCCATTATTGTTACTGCTGTCATTATTGATACACCTGTCACTATTGCTACACCTGCCATTATTGATACACCTGTCATTGTTACACATGTCATAATTGTTACACCTGTCATTATTGCTACACCTGTCATTATTGTTACACATGTCATTGTTACACCTGTCATTATTGTTACTGCTGTCATTATTGTTACTCCTGTCATTATTGTTACACCTGTCATTATTGTTACACCTGTCATTATTGATACACCTGTCATTGACACATCTGTCATTATTGTTACACCTGTCATTATTGTTACACCTGTCATTATTGTTACACCTGCCATTATTGTTACGTTATTATTGTTACACCTGTCATTATTGATACATCTGTAATTATTGTTACACCTGTCATTATTGATACACCCGTCATTATTGATACACCTGCTATTATTGATACACCAGTCATTGTTACACCTGGCATTATTGTTACACCTGCCATTAGTGTTACACCTGTCAATATTGTTACACCTGCTATTATTGTTACACCTGTCATTATTGTTACACCTCTCATTATTGTTACTGCTGTCATTATTGATACACCTGTCATTATTATTACACCTGCCATTATTGATACACCTGTCATTATTGTTACAATTGTCATTAATGATACACCTGTCATTGTTGATACACCTGTTATTGTTGATACGTCTGTCATTATTGATACACCTGCCATTATTTTTTAATATGTCATTATTGTTACACCTGTCATTATTGTTAAACCTACCATTATTGTTACGCCTGTCATTATTTTTGAATCTGTCATTATTGTTACACATGTCATTATTTTTTTATTCTGTCATTATTGTTACACCTGCTATTATTGTTACACCTGTCATTATTGTTACACCTGCTATTATTGACACACCTGCCATTATTGTTACACCTGTCATTATTGTTACACCTGCCATTATTGTTACACCTGTCATTATTGTTACATCTGTCATTGTTACACCTGTCATTATTGTTTCTGCTGTCATTATTGATACTCCTGTCATTATTGCTACACCTTTCATTATTGTTACACCTGTCAAGATTGATACACGTCATTATGGTTACACCTGTCATTATTGTTACACCTATCATTATTGTTACACCTATCATAAGAACATAAGAACATAAGAATGGAGGAACACTGCAGAAGGCCTACTGGCCCATACAAGGCAGGTCCTTATCAAAACCACCACTACCTAAAAATTTATTCCCGTACTCACGACACAAATCAAACCCAGCCCCTCCCACTCATATATTTGTCCAATCTCTTTTTAAAGCCACCCAAGGTCCTAGCCTCTATCACAGTACTCGGAAGATTGTTCCACGCATCTACAACTCTGTTCGAAAACCAGTACTTGCCTATGTCCTTTCTAAATCTAAATTTATCCAATTTAAATCCGTTATTTCTCGTTCTTACTTGGTTCGATATCCTCAGTATTTTATTAATATCTCCTTTGTTTATGCCCATCATCCACTTGTACACCTCGATGATATCTCCCTCATTCTACGTCTCTCAGAGAGTGGAGATTCAACGCTCTAAGTCTATCTTCATACAGGAGATTTCTTATACTGTAAATCATTTTAGTCATTCTTCTTTGTATGTTCTCCAATGAATCTATATCCATCCTGTAGTAAGGAGACCAAAACTGAGCTGCATAATCCAAATGAGGTCTCACTAGTGATGTATAGAGCTGTAAAATAACTTTTGGACTTCTGTTGCTTATACTTCTTGAAATAAATCCTAGTAATCTGTTAGCCTTATTGCGCACACTTAGGCACTGTTGTCTTGGCTTTAGATTTCTGCTTACCATGACTCCCAAGTCTTTTTCACATTCTGTATGATCAAGCTCAACTTCACCTAGTTTATAAATTCAGGGATATTTTCATTACCAACGACAAGCACCTTACACTTGTCCACATTGAACTTCATCTGCCACTTTTCAGACCAAGACATTAATTTATCCAAATCCTCCTGGAGTTCACTGTTATCCTCCTCAGAATGAATTATACGGCCTATTTTTGTATCATCAGCAAATTTACTCATGTCACTTGCAATTCCTTCATCAAGGTCATTAATGTAAATTATGAACAACAATGGGCCCAAAACTGATCCTTGTGGAACGCCACTAGTGACAAATCCCCATTCAGATTTGACCCCATTAATGGAAACTCTCTGCTTTCTATTGGTAAGCCATGCCTCTATCCATGCTAGAACTTTACCTCCTATACCATGAGCTGCCACCTTTCTTAAGAGTCTCTTGTGAGGTCTCTATCGAAGGCCTTACTGAAATCCAAGTAAACTATATCATATTCTTTATCACTGTCTACTGCCTCAAATGTTTTATTGAAAAACGTCAGTAAATTTGTCAGGCAGGAACGACCTCTCGTAAACCCATGCTGAGATTCATTAATCAAATTATGTTCTTCAAGGTGACTTCTGATAATATCAGCTATAATTGATTCTAATAATTTGCCTACTATAGACGTGAGGCTTATTGGACGGTAATTTGATGGAATGGACTTATCCCTGATTTGAATATAGGAACTACATTAGCTATCTTCCACATCTCTGGCACAACACCAGTTAGGATGGACGTATTAAACACATTCGTTAATGGCTGACTAAGTTCCATTTTGCATTCTTTAAGTACCCTGGAAAACAACTCGTCGGGTCCCGGGGACTTATTTTGCTTCAGTTTATCTATCTGTTTGATAACCATGTCCCTCGTGACAGTAATATTAGTTAATTTGAATTCTTCAGGAACTGAATAATTGTTAATTTCTGGAATCTCATTTACGTCTTCTTGTGTAAAGACTGACAAAAAATAGTCATTAAATAGAGAACACATTTCCAGTTCGTTATCCGTCAGCTGTCCATTCCCAATTTTCAGAGGTCCTACCTTTTCCCTCACCTTCGTCCTGTACACTTGAAAGAACCCTTTTGGATTAGTCTTTGATTCATTAGCAACCTTAATCTCATAGTCACGTTTAGCCTTTCTAATCCCTTTTTACTTCTAAATCCCCTTTTTTACTTCATTATTGTTACACCTGTCAAGATTGATACACGTCATTATGGTTACACCTGTCATTATTGTTACACCTATCATTATTGTTACACCTATCATTGTTACACCTGTCATTATTGTTACACCTGTCATTATTGTTACTGCTGTCATTATTTATACACCTGTCATTATTGCTACACCTGCCATTATTGATACACCTGTCATTGTTACACATGTCATTATTGTTACACCTGTCATTATTGTTACACCTGTCATTGTTACACCTGTCATTATTGTTACTGCTGTCATTATTGTTACTCCTGTCATTATTGTTACCTGTCATTATTTTTACACCTGTCATTGTTACACCTGTCATTATTGTTACTGCTGTCATTTTGTTCACCTGTCATTGTTGTTACACCTGCCATTGTTGTTACACCTGTCATTTTGTTCACCTACCATTATTGACACCTGCCATTATTG
>WNWK01032674.1:0-21722 GCA_009830355.1 Cherax destructor
CCTTCAGGCCACAGATAAAGTTCGACCTCTCCCTTTCCTCCTCCCACTGTGTCTCCCATTGCCTCGTCAGAGGTGCATTGGCCTCTCCCGGTGCTGTCATGGTTGTATCCCCGTGTTCCTTTGTGTGTCCGGCCTGCTCAAAAGTCCCTGTCCGTTGCAGTTTGTTGATGGAGTCTCCGCGTTAGTGTGTCTGCTGCTTTGTCTGCCCTCTCGTGTTTTGTTACTGTGTCTCATTCTTTGTTACTGTGGTACTCCTCTTGTCCCTGTCTGCTTCTTCTATGTCCCTCTCGTGTTGTTTGTTCCCTGCTCGTCTTGCTTTGGGCCCCACTTGTGTCTGCCAGTGTCTGTGCATACAAGAGTTCTCCTTTTTCTCCTCATTCCCTTTGGCTGAGTCTGGTGCACAAGCTCCGAGCGCTGTTCTGGCCAGGTACTTTGTCTCTATTCTGTGTCAGTCCCTGCAGCTTCACTTCTAAGATCCGTATCTTGGCTTCTGCTTTTTTGACTTGCATTTCCCATTTTCTACTCTCCTCAGCTATCCTTTTCTCCATTCCCATGCTGATCACCAATATCTTCCTCTCCCATTCCTCTTCCCGTTTTTTGAATTCCTCCTCAGTGATCACCAATATCTTCCTCTCCCATTCCTTTTCCCTTGCGGTGTTTTCCTGCTCCCACAGTGGCCTACCCATATCAGCCATCGTCCTCCTTGTTGACACTCCTCTCCCTGAGCCGCCCATATTCCCACGGTGTGCCCTTGTGGATGTATTGGGAGTATCAGAAGAAGGGAGAAAGAAGAGGGATAGGGAAGGGGGTGAGGGAGAAAGGAGAAAGGATAGGGAAGGGGGTGAGGGGGAGAGAGATAGCTTAAAGGTAGTGTGGGCGAGGGTGGATAGAGATAGAGAGGGAGAGGTGGAGAGGGAGGTAGAGAGTTAGAGAGATGGGTAAAGGGAGAGAGACGGAGGTATAGGAGGGAGATAGAGGGAGAGGGATGGAGAGGGGAGGAGAGAGAGAGAGAGATAAGGAAAGGGATAGAGAGAGGTAAGGATAGGGAGGGGAGATAGGGGGGGAGAGGGAGGTGTAGAGAGGGAGGTATAGAGAGGGGGAGAGGGAGGTATGGACTACTCTCCTAATATTTTGCTAGAATTATGCTGGTACTAATTCCATATCGAATAATGATCCTAAGCTTGGCTAAGACAAGCCCAGAGAAGAGATAGAGGGAGAGAGAGCGAGAGAGAGAGGGTATAGGGGGAGGGTATAGAGGGAGAGAGGGTATAGGGAGAGGAGAGAGAGAGGAGGAATGGAGGAGAGGGTAGTGTTATATGGTAGGGATGGAGGTGAGGGTCTGTGTGTGTAGTGTGGTGTGTGTTGTGTGGTGGTTGTAGTGGTTGTGTGTGTGTGTGTGTGTGTGTGTGTGTGGACATATAAATTTGCTGAGTCAGGGTAAGGCAGCTGTCAAAATGACATATTATACCATTACTCACCACCCTCACTGCTGTCAACCTGTCAACACAAAAGGAGACCCATGTCTTCTTCCCCACAACCTCCTTCCTAGCTTCCTTTCTTCCTTCCTTCCTTTCTTACTTCTTTTGTTCCTTCATTCCTCTCATCTCTCCTTCCTTCCTTTCTTTCTTCCTTTCTTCTTTCCTTCCTTTCCTCCTTCCTTCCTTCCTCTCATCTCTTCTTTCCTTCCTTCCTCTCATTCGTATGGCATTTATGGTTGTATTCTTGTTTTATTGGTCTCATTTGATAGAATGGAAGATTTATTACAGAAATAGAGATAATTTTGATTGGTTTCACGATGACAAGTACCTTGAAATTGAGAGCAAAGAAGTGAAAATGTTCGATTTTTGCCGATGTTCAGGAGTAAACAAATCACGCCACGCGTCCAATGCACATCAACTGACGAGTCTAATATTCTCGCACAAGTGCGCTGATATTATTTATACTGTTTTTACAATGATGCAGTAGTATACATAACAGAAAATCTTCTATTTTTTGAGAGAATAAAAATTCAAAATGGAAAGCAAAAGTAATTAAAGAGGGGCTTGGAGACGTGACTAATGAACAGATAAAATGTTATTTTAGTGCCAGGAATGTTTGTCTTGTTTATTCTGGACCCTAATTTGAGATTGGCATCTTTTGAAATTTGTGTGAAATTGGCCAAATTTCCAATTTCTGACCATTTTATTGGGTAGTTGAAATCAGTAAATTGGCAGTTTCTTGCACTCAATCAATAGAACAAATGGAATTCTAGAAAAATAGCTATAATTTTAGTAGACTGAGATATTGGAATTGGCCGAAAATAGGGCTCAAATCGGACAAAATTTACGCTGATGCGTAAATATCGTCGATACTGCTAAATTTGCAAGAGCATAATTCCGTTAGTTTTCACCAAATTTCATACTTTTGGTGTCGTCATGATTGGAAAAAGATGTTCTATCATTTCATATTATAAAATAATTTTTTTTTCCGAAAATGTTTTGACCCTGAAAACAAGTTAAGCGGGGGTCTCGACCCTGAAAGGGTTAATTGTGATGAAACAGGCCTCTTTTGGAAGAAAATGCCAAAGAGGACCTACATCACTCAGAAGGAAAAGGCACTGCCAGGACACAAGCCTATGAAAGACAGACTAACTCTCATGTTGTG
This sequence comes from Cherax destructor, assembly GCA_009830355.1. Lineage (NCBI taxonomy): Eukaryota > Metazoa > Arthropoda > Malacostraca > Decapoda > Parastacidae > Cherax > Cherax destructor. The sequence continues at coordinate 2,644 of WNWK01032674.1, forward strand.
TAGTAATGCTAGTGGGGATTTTACCTCTTTGGGGGTTGACAGGCCTTCTCGGAAACATGTTCTCAGGGTCAAAATTGTTTTGGAAAAAAATAATAATTTTTTCTTATGAAATGATAGAGAATCTTTTTCCGATCATAACGACACCAAAAGTATGAAATTTGAATGAAAAATTACGGAATTATGCTCTCGCGAATTTATCAGTCTCAAAGATGTTTACGCAATGGCGATTTCGCCCACTTTGAGCCCTATTTTTGGCCAATTCCAATGTTCCAGTCCACTAAAATCATAGCTATTTCGCTAGAAATACATTTCTTCTATCGATTGCGTACAAGAAACCGCCTATTTACCAATTTCAACTACCTAAAATTGTGGTCAGAAAATGACAATTTGGCCAATTTCACAAATTTCAAACGATGCCAATTTCAAAATAGGGTCCAGAATAAACAAAGCAGACATTCCTGGCACTAAAATAACATCTTCTCTGTTCATTAGTCACGTCTCCAGGCCCCTCTTACATTACTTTTGCTTTTCATTTTGAATTTATATTCTCACAAAAAATAGAAGATTTACTGTTATGTATACAACTTCATCATTGTAAAAATGGTATAAATAATATCAGAGCACTTGTGCATGAATATCAGACTCGCTAGTTGATGTGTATTGGACACATGGTGTGATTTGTTTACTCTTCAACATCGTCAAAAATCGAACATTTTCGCTACTTTGAGCTCAATTTCAAGGTACTTGTCATTGTCAAACCAATCAAATTCATCTCTATTTCTGTAATATATCTTCCATTCTATCAAATGAGACCAAGAAAACGAGAATACATCAATAAATACCATACGAAAATAGACTGCAAAGCCGCTGTGTTAAACGAAAAAAACGGTCGGAGTATTTTTTCTCATTATGCAGTGTGTGCTGCAGGATTTTTTTATACTGCGCACACTGACCACACAGACCCATTCTTTCATATGTAGGCCTACCAGCTGTTTCCCGCTTAATTTGAGGCCGCTAGAACTTAGGCATACTAGTACGGCACCAACCCCTGCTCGTAAAACGTACTAGTACGGCACCGACCCCGAAAGGGTTAAAGTGAAGCCTTTACTGGTGTATCACTCTGAAAATCCCAGAGTGTTCAAGAAACACAATGTCACCAAGAGTAAATTATGTGTGTTTTGGAAGGCTAACACTAAGGCATGGGTTACGAAGCAAATTTTCCTGGAAAGGTTCAATAAAGTGTTTGGCCCCAGTGTGAAAAAATACCTACAGGAAAAGAAATTGGGACTCAAGTGCCTCCTGGTACTGGACAATGCTCCTGCTCATCCTTACAACTTGGCAGACTCTTTGTCTGATGAGTTCAGGTTCATCACAGTGAAGTTCTTGCCTCCTAACACCACTCCTCTCATCCACCCCATGGACCAGCAGGTCATTTCTAACTACAAAAAACTCTACACAAAAGCAGTGTTTCAAAAGTGCTTTGAAGTGACCTTGCACACTCAGTTGACCCTAAGAGAGTTCTGGAAAGATCACTTCAGTATCCACCATTGCATAAGCCTTATAGGTAAGGCTTGGGAGGGAGTGATTTCCAGGACTTTGAACTCTGCTTGGAGACAATTGTGGCTGGGGTGTGTCCAACAGAGGGATTTTGAAGGGTTTGAGGCTGACCCTGACCCTGATGACCCTGTGCCTGTTGTGGAAGGTATTGTGGCATTGGGCAAGTCCCTAAGGTTGGAGGTGAGTGGCGAGGATGTGGAAGAGTTGGTGCAGGATCACAGGGAAGAGCTAACCACTGAAGAGCTGCAAGAGCTTCATCTGGAACAGCATCAGACCAGAGTAGAGGAAATTAATTTTCAGGAGGAGGAGGGTAGACTGGAGGTGCCTTCTTCATGGATTAAGGAAATTTGTTTAAAGTGGAATGAGGTGCAAAGTTTTGTTGAACAATTTCACCCTGAGCAAGCTGAAATAAGCCATCTCTGCAACAAGTTCAGTGACAGAGCCATATTGCACTTCAGGAACATGTTAAAGAGGCACCAGAAACAGAGCACTCTTGACAGTTATTTTGTGCGACAGGGGTCTAGTGACTGTCAAGGTGGTCCTAGTGGCATTAAAAGACAAAGAAGCGAAGTAACCCCAGAGAGGACTTGTTACACAAAGTCCTTTTGGAGGGGGATTCCCCTTCCAAACAATGAGTGCTCCCTCCCCATCTCCTCCTCCCTATCTTCCAGATGCCAGCAAGTCTCTTCAATAAAGGTAAGTAAATGTTATTTTAAATATTTACTTATTATATGTTGTTATTATGTGTTTTGTGTATGTAAAACTATAGTTAATCTTTTAAAAAATGTATTTTTTTGTGAATATTTTTGGGTGGCTGGAATGGATTAATTGTATTTACATTATTTCTTATGGGAAATAATGGTTCAGAAATCGGCCAGTTCGATTTTAGGCCTAGCTCCTGGAACGGATTATGGCCAATTTTCAGGGGTCCACTGTATATCCCTAACCTGATATGCTATAATTTATGATGTTCTGCTCTTACAATGTTGCTACTTTATGACCAATTACTTACAAACGATGATCTGCAGTTATGACCATTGCAAATACTGTATTCAAATACAATGGAACCCCGAGTTTCGGCCGTAATCCATTCCATGAGCTAGTCCTAAACTCGAAACGGCTGAAAGTCGAAGCAATATTTCCCATAAGAAATAATGTAAATCCAATTAATCCGTTCCACCCAAAAATATTCACAAAAAATTCATTTTTTGAAGAATAAATACTATAGTTTTTCATACAGAAAACAATGAGAAATAAATATAAAGCACTAATTTTAATGGTTAAATGAACATTTAGATCAGTTTTACCTTTATTGAAGACTCTTGTTGGAGTATGAGAGAGGCAGGAGAGTTTGTTTGGAGGCAGGACAAGATAGTCCATCAATATGACACTAATATCAACTCTATGGCTTATTTATCTACAGTGGTACCCCGACTTACGATATTTTTTCATTCCAGAATGCTGTTCAAGTGCCATTACCAAACGAATTTATCTCCATAAGAAATGATGTAAAATAGACTAGTCCTTTTAGACCCCCAAAATTACACTTACAAAAGCATTTAAAAAAATAAACTTACATAAAAGGGTGTGTTTGGGGACCATCGTAAGTCGGGGTACCACTGTATCACAATTCATCTAATATGACATAATAAACAATATTAATAACATAGAAACATGATATATACTCTAGAATGAATAAAATAGTATGTAATACGAAAACCGGGGTACCACTGTACTGTGCACACTGACCATGCAGACCCATACTGTCACATGGAAGGCCCACCAGGCCTCTCACGCTAAATTTGAAGCCGCTAGAATTGAGGCATAGCTCTATGTCAAGAGACCATGAGCTCAGTGTAGATCTATGTCGTGGACAGTAAAACAGTTAAGAAATCCTACTTAACTGAAGATCATAGAATCAACCTGAAATAATAAGTCATACAGATCGGCCATCACTAATCCAGCAATCACTAATCCGGTTCCATCAGTAATCTGGCACTAATTTCAGCAAGTGTAATTTCAAATTTCAGGGGTCACCACACAAACCTGCCACTATTGTTTGGTGGCACTACTTGCTGCATAAGTTATTTCAATTTGTTTTTCTCCATTTATTGTTATAACCTGCTCACTTTTAGCCCTAGCCATGGTTCCAATGAATAAAGGAAATGCTTCTTGTTGTGTAAAGTGCAAACACCGTACATTGTCCATAAAAGATAAGGTGGCTTTGAAGCCACTGTTGGTCCCGTAGAATGACGGCATGAGCTCAGCTCACTCAGATAAGCTGTGACCAGTAAATTTCGGCCAATATATGAGAAAATAGGTCTGTGTGGTAAGTGTGTACTACAGTAGACCGTCATTTAACCCTTTGGGGGTCGGTGCCGTACTAGTACGTTTTACGAGCAGAGGTTGGTGCCGTACTAGTACGCCCAAATTCTAGCAGCCTCAATTTAAGCAGAAAACGTCTGGTAGGCATACATATGAAAGAATGGGTCTGTGTGGTCAGTGTGCGCAGTATAAAAAAAATCCTGCAGTACACACTGCATAATGAGAGAAAAAAAACTCTGACCGTTTTTTTTTATTAAAACAGCAACTTAGCAGTCGATTTTCGTATGGTATTTATTGATGTATTCTCGTTTTCGTGGTCTCATTTGATAGAATGGAAGATATATTACAGAAATAGAGATGATTTTGATGGTATGACAATGACAAGTACCTTGAAATTGAGCTCAAAGTAGCGAAAATGTTCGATTTTTGCCGATGTTCAAGAGTAAACAAATCACACCATGCCTCCAATACACATCAACTGGCGAGTCTAATATTCATGCACAAGTGCTCTGATATTATTTATACCATTTTTACAATGATGCAGTTGTATACATAACAGTAAATCTTCTATTTTTTGTGAGAATAAAAATTCAAAATGAAAAGCAAAAGTAATGGAACAGGGGCCTGGAGATGTGACTAATGAAGAGAGAACATGTTATTTTAGTGCCAGGAATGTCTGCCTTGTTTACTCTGGACCCTATTTTGAAATTGGCATCGTTTGAAATTTGTGTGAAATTGGAAAATTGCCATTTTCTGACCACTATTTTGGGTAGATGAAATTGGTAAATATGCGGTTTCTTGTACTCAATCGATAGAAGAAATGGAGTTCTAGCAAAATAGCTATAATTTTAGGAGACTGAAACATTGGAATTTGTCGAAAATAGGGCTCAAAGTGGGCAAAATCGTCGATGCGTAAGTGTCATGGCTACCGCTAACTTCGCGAAAGCATAATTCCGTTAGTTTTCGATCAAATTTCATAATTTTGGTGGCGTTATGATCGGAAAAAGATTCTCTATCATTTCGTAAGAAAAAATAAATTTTTTTTTCCAAAAATTTTTCGACCCCAGGAACACTTTCCTGAGAAGGCCTGTCGACCCCCAAAGGGTTAACACGGTAGTAACGTTCCTGAAAATGCCGTGTTAGGTAAAACAGTGTTAGATAAACTGAAGAACTTATGGGAAAAATAGGGTTACATTCCTGGGAGCCCAAAAAAGCCAAACAACTTTATTTTAGACCAACAGATCTTACAAAAATAAAAGTGAATATGTAATTGTAGTTCACTGTCGTGATGAATTATGTTGTTTTTACTGCTTAAGATTACAAATGCAACAGAAATAATTGTATTTCTTACCATAAATTGTGGGTGCTGGTGTTTGTGGATGATTGTGGAGAGTGGAGAGTTATGCTGTGGCCCTACTGGGGCTGAGGTGGATGGTAAAGGTTCTGGTACTGAAGTCAATGGTTGTACTGGAGTGTGCATAAATTCTGTTCTATTTTACCCTGCAATACATTATACAACTGATGGTAAGGCATCAGCTGCTCTAGACACTGTTCTTCAGTGAAAAAGTCTAACTTTAAGTCAGTCACTAAATCAGTCAAGTCAGTAAGTCAGTCAGTCGGTAAGTCAAGTAAGTCAGTAAGTCAGTCAGTCAAGTCAGTCAGTAAGTCAGTCAGTCAGTCAGTCAGTCAGTAAGTCAGTCAGTAAGTCAGTCAGTAACTCAATCAGTAAGTCAGTCAGTAAGTCAGTCAGTAAGTCAGTCAGTAAGTCAATCAGTAAGTCAGTCAGTCATCACACAAACTCATATTTACCTCATTCATATGTGCACAAAGTGAAGCTTCATTACGGCCACAGGCCATCTCTTGTCTAACATCTCTATTTTCTTTGTTAATTCTAAGACTTAAATGCTTATACCTTTTCTTGCCACTTTCAGCAACACTTGTATGCCTACTGGGTGCCATGATTGCTTCGCAGATTTAAGATATGGGAATTAAAAGATCTAAACTCCTAGCAGAGGATAGTATGTACTACACGCGTATGAATGAAGACTGGGACAAGGGTTTTGGGGGTGGCGGGGGATTGGTAGGTCTCCCTGTTTACTCAATGCCAGAAGTATCCTGCGAGCGACACTCCAAATTTTTTCTCCTCCCACAAACTGAACCGTGTTAAGTTAATTTTACGAAGTGTTGTATAAAATTGTGCCGAAATTCTTCAATCATGCTATAACCAAACCGTGCCAAATAAACCCATGTTAAATAATGGTCTACTCTATATAAAAAAAATCCTGCAGCACGCAGTGCATAAGAAAAAAACTGCAATCGTGTTTTTGGAGTAAAACAGCAACTTTGCAGTGTATTTTTGTACAGTAGACCCCCGCTATTCGAACGGCTCGGCAATAGAACATATCGTTATTAGAACAAGAAAATCGATATCGCCATGCAAACAAAATATCACGATTCGAACAAGTGCGTCCATCACCTGTCCGCCCAGGCGCTTGGAGAGCCAGTCCCGCGTTGTTTACACTCGAGAGAACATTACCCTGCACGCTCATCCAGACATTTCACACTTAATTATAATTGTTTGGAGTTTGTTCATTAAGTGTGAGGCAGTGGTAGAGGCAATGGTGGTAGAGGCAGTGGTAGTAGAGGCAGTGGTGGTAGAGGCAGTGGTGGTAGAGGCAGTGGTGGTAGAGGCAGTGGTGGTAGAGGCAGTGGTGGTAGAGGCAGTGGTGGTAGAGGCAGTGGTGAGTAAACAAGATTAAATGAACGTTTGGGAGTTTTGTAAACAAACCAGTTGTTGCTGTAACCAGCCTGACACGTATGATTTCTGTTCACTCCTTGAAGCTGACTGGAAGTGATCTAATGCAGATAGCATTACAAACTCCGTTTTCTCTTATACTAACACGTCTGAAGGAGGAAAGAATGGGAAGATGATTTCACACCACCATCCTTCCCAGCCACCACATTCGTAATGACATACATATTTTATTCATTCTAGAGTGTATATCAGGTTTTTATGTTATTTATATTGTTTATTATGTCATATTAGATGAATTGTGATAGATAAATAAGCTGTCAAGTTGATAATAGCTTCACAGTGAAGTACTATTTTGTCATGCCACCTGACAGCAGGAACGGATTAATTGTATTTCCATTATTTCTTATGGGAAAAATTAAATCACCACTCGAACATTTCGCTTTGAGAACTAGCTCCTGGAAGGGATTAAGTTCGAATAGCGGGGGTCCACTGTATGTTTTTTATGGTTGTATTCTCGTTTTCTTGGTCTCATTTGATAGATTGGAGGATATATTACAGAAATAGATATGATTTTGATTGGTTTCAGGATGGAAAGTACAGTAGGGCCCCACTTATATGGCAGGTTAGGTTCCAGGCTACTGCTGGAAAACAGACATCGCCGGAAAGCAGAACGCCATTTTTTGTCCACTTATAAATGCATATAAATGCCAGATAACAAGTTTACACTAACATATATTAACCCTTTCAGGGTCCGTGCCGTAGTTCTACGCCATGAGCTCACCTCACTCAGATAAGCTGTGAGTGGCAAATTTGGGCCTAGATGTGAGAGAATACATCTATGTGGTAAGTGTGCACAACATAAAAGAAATCGTGCAGTACACAGTGCATAATGAGAGAAAAAAAACTGAGACCATAATTTTCTATTAAAATATCAAATTTGCAGTGTTTTTTCGTATGCTTTTTAAAGTTGTATTTGCGATTTCATGATCTCATTTGAAAGAATGGAAGATATATTACTGAAATAGAGATGATTTTGATTGGTTTTAGTATTGGAAATGGCTTGAAACTGAGCTCAAAGTAGCGGAAATGTTAAATTTTTGTCGATGTTCAAGAGTAAACAAATGACCTCACACGTCTAATACGCGCCAACTGGTGGGTCTAATACATGTTCACAAATGTGGTGATATTATTTATACAATTATTACAATATTGCATAACAGTAAATCTTCCATTTATTTGTTTGAATAAAAATTCATTATGTGAATAAAAAATAAAAATGGAATTCATTTGCAAAGACTGAAAACATAACTAATTAACAGAGGAAATGTTAGTTTAGTGCCAGGAATGCCTGCATTGTTTATTCTGCACCTTAATTTGAAATTGGAATAGTATTTTGAACTTTGTGTTAAATTGGTTAAATTACCAAATTCCGATCACTTTATTTTGTAGTTGAAACAGTTGACTGGGTGATTTCTTGTGCTCAATTAATAGAATAGAATTAATACTAGAGAAATCGCTAAGAATTTGGTCGACTGGAATAATGTAATTGGCCTAAAATGGGAGTCAAAGTCGGCAAAATTGCCGATGCATAAATATCGCTGACACATCAAAATTTGCAAGTTCATAATTTCGTAAATTTTCCATCAAATTTTGTACTTTTTGTTTTATTACCTTCAGAAAAAGATTCTCTACCATTTCATAAGAAAAAATAACAAAAAAGTTTTTTGAAAATGTTTGGACCCTGGTGCACACTTTGAAATTTGGGCTCTGGACCCTAAAAGGGTTAAGTTAGCAATAGAACTAGGCATTAAAAACAATAGAAAGTAAAATACACGCACAGTACACCCATTACTTACCTTAAAATATTTGTAGTCTTAATGTAGGGTGAGAGGTGAGTTTTATTTGTAGGAAGTCAGGTTTGGGAGGTATGGTAGCCAGCCAGGTCAGCCTACCCCACCCCACCCACACATAATATACTACGACATTTAATTAAAGCCCCCCAGAGCGATAAAATACATACAGTAGAACCCCACTTATATGGCAGGTTAGGTTTTAGGCTACTGCCGGAAACCAGAACACCATTTTTTCCACTTATAAATGCATATAAATGCCAGACAACAAGTTTACACTAACTTATATAAAGTTAGTAATAGAACAAGGCATTAAAAACACAATAAAACATAAAATGCATACACAGTACATTCATTGCTTACCTTAAAATATTTGTAGTCTTAATGTAGGGCGAGAGAGAGGTGACTAATACAGTGGAACCCCGAGTTTCGGCCACCCCGAGTATTGGCCATATCGAGTTTTGGTCGCTTTTTTCGGCCTAATTTTGTCCCAACTTTTGGCCGGCGAACCAGACCTGTCCGCCTGCCCGTGCTTGCGCGCCTCTCTGCGCAGGCGTCGTGAGCCAGTCTAGCTTTGTTTATCCTTGAGTGAACATTACCCTGCACTCATCCAAACATTTCACAATATATTCATTGTGTTTAGTGCTTGTTTATCGATTGTGACTGTGAAATAAGCCACAATGGGCTCAAAGAAACTTCATAGTGGCAGCCCTTTGGTAAAGAAAGTGACAAACATGATAGAATTGAAAAATGAAATTGTAGCAAAGTACCAAAGTGGAGGAGGAAGAGAGAGGGGAGAATGTGCCTTCTTCAGTGATTCAGTGATTCTACAATATGTACGATACTAAAGAAGCACGAGTCGATAAAAGCTATAGCACCAGCCAGCGATAAAGTGTAGCAAGTAAGTTAAGTGATTAATCGATAGGAAAAGGACAGCACAAAACTGACTCCTCCAATGTTGTTGGAGTTATATAAGGTGACTGACAACACCGCCGTCTCTGGTGGCCATCACTACTACTATATAAGGCTTATCTTTCAGTTGCCCTTATACACCCAACAACAAATACAGCAACAGTTGTCGGTTAGGGAGAGAGACATGACATATTTTATTCATTCTAGAGTATATATCATGTTTCTATGTTATAAATATTGTTTATTATGTCATATTAGATGAATTGTGCTAGATAAATAAGCCATAGAGTTGATAATAGTGTCATATTAAAGGACTATCTTGTCCTGCCTCCAAACAAACTCTCCTGCCTCTCTCATATGCCAACAAGAGTCTTCAATAAAGGTAAAACTGATTTAAATGTTCATTTATCCATTAAAATTAGTGCTTTATATTTATTTCTCACTGTTTTCTGTATGTAAAACTATAGTATTTATTCTTTAAAAAAATGAATTTTTTTGTTAATATTTTTGGGTGGAACGGATTAATTGTATTTACATTATTTCTTATGGGAAATACTGCTTCGACTTTCGGCCGCTTCGAGTTTAGGCCTAGCTCCTGGAACGGATTAAAACCGAAACTTGGGGTTCCACTGTACTTATTTGTAGGAAGTCAGGTGTTGGTAGCCTTGACTCCCTGTCCAAACAAAATACAGTAGGGCCCCACTTTACAGCGTTTCGCCTTACGCCATTCTACTAATACGGCGATTTCAAATTACAGTGGACCCTCACTATTCGAACATAATCCGTTCCAAGAGCTTGTTCTAAATTCGAAATGTTCGAAAATCGAATCAATATTTCCCATAAGAAATAATGGAAATACAATTAATCCGTTCCTGCTGTCAAGAGGCATGACAAAATAGTACTTCACTATGACGTTATTATCAATTCGACAGCTTATTTATCTATCACAATTCATCTAATATACATAAACAATATAAATAACATAAAAACCTTAATTACACTCTAGAATGAATAAAATATGTATGTCATTACGAATGTTGTGGCTGGGGAGGACGGTGGTGGCGGGCATTCTTGGTCTAGCTATGAAAACATCTTCCCATTCTTTCCTCCTTCAGACGTGTTAGTATAAGAGAAAACAGAGTTTGTAATGCTAACTGCATTAGATCACTTCCAGTCAGCTTCAAGGAGTGAACAGAAATCATACGTGTCAGGCTGGTTACAGCAACAACTGGTTTGTTTACAAAACTCCCAAACGTTCATTTAATCTTGTTTACTCACCACTGCCTCTACCACCACTGCCTCTACCACCACTGCCTCTACTACCACTGCCGGACCCCCGGCTAACGAAAGGTTTAGATAACGAAAAAATCAGTTAACGAAAGCTTTTTTCGGATAGCGAAACGTATTAGACCTGTCCGCCTGTTCCGCGCCTGCGCAAGACACCAGTGTAGCGTTGTTTACCATTGAGAGAACATTACCCAACGCGCTCTTTCAAACATTCACAATAAATTTGTTGTGTTTATTGGTGGTTTAGTGATTGTCACTGTGAAATAAGTCACCATGGGTCCAAAGAAGCTTCCTAGTGGCACCCCAGTGGTAGCATTCATGCACCGAGTGTAGCATTCATGCAGGGAGTGTAGCATTCACGCAGGGAGTGTAGCATTCATGCAGGGAGTGTAGCATTCATGCAGGGAGTGTAGCATTCATGCAGGGAGTGTAGCATTCATGCAGGGAGTGTAGCAGGCATGCAGGGAGTGTAGCAGGCATGCAGGGAGTGTAGCAGGAAGGCAGGGAGTGGGGATTCCCCTTCATAGAGGCTGAAGAATTCCTCCCCAACAAGTGTTTAATTGTGATGAAACAGGCCTGTTTTGGAAGAAAATGAACAACAGGACCTTCATTACTCATTATCCTATCTTCCAGATGCCTGCAACTCTCTTCAATAAAGGTAAGTAAATGTTATTTATTAATCTGTTTTTTTATTATTTAGTATGTGAATATTTTTTTGTGGAACGGATTAATTGTATTTACATTATTTCTTATGGGAAATAAGGGTTTGGATTACGAAAGGTTCAGATTGAGAAATAGCTCCTGGAACGGATTATTTTCGTTAACCGGGGGTCCACTGTACAGTGGACCCTTGGTTTTCGTGTACCTCCATTCGAGTTTTCGTCGATGGTAAGGAACTTGTCCAGTGCCCAGTGCACATACAAAGCCCGCAAGCCCGCCTCCCACGCACATTCTCAGGCAGTGTAGCATTGTTTATGGTTGAGTGAACATTATCCTGCGAGTTCATACAAAACATTTCTTAACAATCCATTGTTTTTGGCCCTTGATTATTGTGTGTGACTTCTAAATAAGCCACCATGGGCCCAAAGAAAGCTCCTAGTGCCAGTCGTTTGGTAAAAAAAGTGAGGAACACCATAGAACTGAAGAAATAATAGAAAAATATGATACAGTGGTCCCTCAGTTTTCGTGTATCTCTGCTTTCGTGTATTTCAGTTTTCGTGTAGTTTTTTCGTGGAAAATTACCCTCTGTTTTCGTGTGTTCCCTCCGTTTTCGTGCTCGGTCCGGAACCTGTCCACCAGTGCCGCGCACATACAAAGGCCGTAGGCCACCACCCACGCACCTCCCACGCACATTGCCACGCAGTCTAGCATTGTTTACGCTTAAGTGAACATCACCCCAGGAGGTTATACAAAATATTTATTAACAATTCATTGTTTTTGGGTCTTGATTATTGTGTGTGACTACTAAATAAGCTACCATGGGCCCAAAGAAATCTCCTAGTGCCACTTCTTTGGTAAAGAAAGTGAGGAACACCGTAGAACTGAAGAAAGAAATAATAGAAAAATATGATAGTGGTGTATGTATTGCCGAGCTCGCCAGGATATACAAGAAAGCCCCAACAACCATCGGTTACATTGTGTATAAGAGAAAAGCAATCATTGAAGCTAATGTTGCGAAAGGGGTGAATACAATAACCAAACAGAGATCACAAACAATAGAAAATATGGAGAAATTGTTGTTGCTGTTGATAAACCAAAAACTGCTAGCGGGTGATAGTATTGTGCAATCCATCATACGTGAAAAAGCAAGGCAGTTGCATGCCGATCTTGTCAAGAAAATGCCTGGAACCAGTGATGTTGATGTTGATGAATTTAAGGCCAGCAAAGGCTGGTTCGAAAAATTTAAGAGGCGAACTGACATACACAGTGTTGTAAGGCATGGTGAGGGTGCCAGTTCAGATAAAGATGGGGCTGAAAAATTTGTGCGCGACTTTAAAAAATATGTAAAGGCTGAAAATTTCAAACCCCAACAAGTGTTTAATTGTGACGAAACAGGCCTCTTTTGGAAGAAAATGCCAAGGAGGACCTACATCACGCAGGAGGAAAAGGCAATGCGAGGACACAAGCCTATGAAAGACAGGCTAACTCTAATGTTGTGTGGTAACGCTAGTGGGGATTTCAAAGTGAAGCCTTTACTCGTGTATCACTCTGAAAATCCCAGAGTGTTCAGGGACTACAGTGTTGACAAGAGTAAATTGTGTGTGTTTTGGAAGTCTAATGCTAAGGCATGGGTCACAAGGGAAATTTTCCTGGAATGGTTTAATCAAGTGTTTGGCCCCAGTGTGAAGAAATATTTATTGGAGAATAAATTGCCACTTAAGTGCCTCCTGGTAATGGACAATGCTCCTGGTCATCCTCAAGACTTGGACGACCAAATGTCTAAGGATTTCAGATTTGTAAAAGTGAAGTTCTTGCCTCCTAACACCACTCCTCTCCTCCAGCCCATGGACCAGCAGGTCATTTCAAACTTCAAAAAACTGTACACCAAAGCAATGTTTCAAAGGCGTTTTGATGTGACCAATGACACTAAATTGACCCTAAAGAGTTCTGAGGGCAGGAGTGCCCTCCAGGACGATGAACTCTGCTTGGAGAAAGTTGTGGCCAGATTGTGTCCCAGATGGGGATTTTGAAGGGTTTGAAGCTAACCCTGAGGAGCCTATGGAAGTTGTGGAAAATATTGTGGAATTGGGGACTTCCATGGGGTTGGATGTGAATGGAGAGGATGTGGAAGAGTTGGTGGAGGACCACAATGAAGATCTAACCACTGAAGAGCTGCAAGAGCTTGAGCTGCAACAACAACAAAACAGATCTGAGGAAATTGCTTCAGTGTAGGAAGAGAGATGTAAGGTGCCTTCTTCAGAGATTAAGGAGATTTGTGCAATGTGGAGTAGGGTGCAATCATTTGTGGAGGAACATCACCCTGACAAAGATGTTGGAACGCTCATCAACATGTTCAATGACACTCTGTTTTCCCATTTTAGGGACATTTTAAAGAGATGCCAGACACAGAGCTCTCTGGAGAGATATTTAGTGCCACAGGTGTGCAGTGACTCTCAAGCTGGTCCTAGTGGGATTAAAAGACAAAGAAGGGAAGTGACCCCAGATGAGGACTTGGTACCTAGAGTCCTTATGGAGGGGATTCCCTTCCAAAATTAGGGACTCTACCCTCTCCCCTCCTATCTCTCTTCCATCCAGCAACATCAGTCTTCAGTAAGGGTAAGTGCCACATTCATTTCATTCATTTGTGCATGTAAATCTATCTTTAAGGCCCCCCAAAAAAAATTTTCTAAACTTCTGGGTTTCTGGAACGGATTAATTGAATTTCCATTATTTCTTATGGGGAAAATGGTTTCAGTTTTCGTGTTTCAGTTTTAGTGCCTCCCTCTGGAACGGATTAAACACGAAAACCGAGGGACCACTGTAGTGGCATACGTATTGACAAGCTCGGCAGGATATACAATAAGGCCCCATCAACCATCAGTTCCATTGTGGCAAAGAGAAAATAAATCACAGAAGCTAATGTTGCGAAAGGGGTGAATATGATAATGAAACAGAGATCACAATCAATTGAAAATACAGTGGACCCCCGAGTTACGATCATAATTCATTCCAGAAGGCTGCGCAAGTGCCATTACCGAACAAATTTTCTCCCTTAAAAATAATGTCAAGTAGGTTAGTCCATTTCAGACCCCCAAAAATACACTTACAAAAGCACTTACAATATTACACTTACATAATTGTACGATTTCCGAGGTGATCGTAACTCGGGGGTCCACTGTGTGGAGAAATTGTTGTTGGTGTGGATAAACCAAAAACAGCTAGCGGGTGATAGTGTTGTGCAATCCATCATATGTGAAAAAGCAAGGCAGTTGCATGCAGATCTTGTCAAGAAAATGCCTGGAACCAGTGTTGATGTTGGTGAATTTAAGGCCAGCAAAGGCTGGTTCGATAACTTCAAGAAGCGAAGCGGCACACACAGTGTTGTAAGGCATGGTGAGGGTGCCAGTTCAGACAAACATGTGGCTGAAAAATTCATGCGCAAATTCAAAGAATATGTACAGGCTGAAAATTTCAAACCTCAACAAGTGTTTAATTGTGACAAAACAGGCCTATTTTGGAAGAAAATGCAAAAGAAGACCTACATCATGCAGGAAGAAAAGGCACTGCCAGGACACAAGCCTATGAAAGACAGGCTAACTCTTATGTTTTGTGCTAACGCTAGTGGGGATTTAAAATTGAAGCCTTTACAGTGGAACCTCGAAATCGAGCACCTCAGCAATCAAACAAATCGGAAATCGAACACTTTTTTTTAACAAATTTTGTCCCGGTAATCGAACACGTCCAGCAAATCAAACAAGTGCGTACCAGACCTGTCTGCCCAGGCGTCATGGGCAGACATGGGCAAACATTTCACAATTAATTGTGTTTGGAGCTTGTTCATTGGTTGAGGCAGTGGTGGTGAGAGGTAGTGGTGATGAGAGGCAGTGGTGAGGCAGTGGTGATGAGAGGCAGTGGTGCTTGTTCATTGGTTGAGGCAGTGTTAGAGGCAGTGGTGATGAGAGGCAGTGGTGCTTGTTCATTGGTTGAGGCAGTGTTAGAGGCAGTGGTGGTGAGAGGCAGTGGTGAGAGGCAGTGTTGATGAGAGGCAGTGGTGGTAAGAGGCAGTCTTAATGTAGAGTGAGAGGTGAGTAAACATGATTAAATGAATAAACGAGAGTGAATGAGAGTGTAGAAGGTTCGGGAGTTTTGTAAACAAACCAGTTGTTGTTGTTGTTGCTGTTACCAGCCTGGACAGGAATGAATTCTGTTCACTCCGTGAAGCCGGCTGGAAAGAAGTGATCTAATGCAGTTAGCATTACAAACTCCGTTTTCTCTTATACTAACACGTCTGAAGGAGGAAAGAATGGGATGTTTTCATAGCTGGACCAAGAATGACCACCACCACCGTCCTCCCCCGCCACCACATTCTTAATGACATACATATTTTATTCATTCTAGAGTGTATATCAGGTTTTTATGTTAATTATATTTTTTATTATGACATATTAGATGAATTGTGATAGATAAATAAGCTGTCGAGTTGATAATAACGTCATAGTGAAGTAGTACTATTTTGTCATGCCTCTTGACAGCAGGAACGGATTAATTGTATTTCCATTATTTCTTATGGGAAATATTGATTTGATTTTCGAACATTTCGAATTTAGAACAAGCTCCTGGAATGGATTATGTTCGATTTTCGGGGTTCCACTGTATACTTGTGTATCACTCTGAAAATCCCAGTGTGTTCAAGAAAAACAGTGTCGTCAAGACTAAATTGTGTGTGATGTGGAAGGCTAACAGTAAGGCATGGGTCACGAGGGAAATTTTCCTGGAATGGTTTAATCAAGTGTTTGGCCCGAGTGTGAAGAACTACCTCCTGGAAAATAAATTGGGACTCAAGTGCCTCCTGGTAATGGACAATGCTCCTGCTCATCCTCCAGACTTGGAAGACCAATTGTCTAAGGAATTCAGTTTTGTAACAGTGAAGTTCTTGCCTCCTAACACCACTCCTCTCATCCAGCCCATGGACCAGCAGATCATTGCAAACTTCAAAAAACTGTACACCAAAGCAATGTTTCAAAGGTGCTTTGATGTGACCTCAGACACTGCATTAACCCTAAGAGAGTTCTGGAAAGATCACCTCAATATCTTCAACTGCATAGGCCTTATAGATAAGGCTTGGCTGGGAGTGACTTCCAGGACGATGAACTCTGCTTGGAGAAAGTTGTGGCCAGATTGTGTCCAAGAGAGGGATTTTGAAGGGTTTGGGGATGACCCTGAGGAGCCTATGGAAGTTGTTTAAAGTATTGTGGCATTGGGGAATTGCATGGGGTTGGATGTGAGTGGCGAGGATGTGGAAGAGTTGGTGGAGGACTATTATGAAGATCTAACCACTGAAGAGCTGCAAGAGCTTGAGGTGCAACACCATCAAACCACAACTCAGGAAATTGCTTCAAATGAAGGAGGAAGATTAAGGAGATTTGTGCAATGTGGACTATGATGCATTCATTTGTGGAGGAACATCACCCTGACAAAGATGTTGCAATCCATCTCGGCAACATGTACAATGACAATCTCTTGTCCCATTTTAGGGACATTTTAAAGAGATGCCAGCATCAGAGCTCTCTGGACAGATATTTAGTGCCACAGGTGTGCAGTGACACTCAAGTTGGTCCTAGTGGCAGTAAAAGATAAAGAAGGGAAGTGACCTCAGATGAGGACTTGGTACCTAGAGTCCTTATGGAGGGGAATTCCCCTTCCAAAGAATAGCCTCTCTTCCCTCTCCCCTCCTCCCTGTCTTCCATCCAGCAACATCAGTCTTCAATAAAGGTAAGTGTCAAGTTGAATGTTCATTCTTTTGTGCATGTAAATCTATCTTTAAGACCCCCCAAAAAAAATTTTAATACTTCTGGGTGTCTGGAATGGATTAATTGAATTTACATTATTTCTTATGGGGTAAATGGTTTTAGTTTTCGCCGATTTTAGTTTTAGCCGATCCCTCTGGAACGGATTAAACACGAAAACCAAGGGTCCACTGTACTCTTATTTACAGTTTACCATCCTATATACATAGCAGTGCAAAACCTCACTTAGTCTTTAAATTAGAATTGTGCATATACAGTGGACCCCCGGTGTTCGTCCATTTTTCATAACAGAATGCTGTTCAAGTGCCATTACCAACCGAATTTATTCCCTTAAGAAATAATGTAACATAGACTAGTCCTTTTAGACCCCCAAAACTACACTTATAAAAGCATTTAAAAAAATAAACTTACATAAAAGGGCCTGTTTTGAGCAGGACGAACACCGGGGGTCCACTGTATTATTCTAATATATATTTTAAACAACAACTGTTAGCTTTAGTGCAATCACAATTCATAGTCTGGTGCTACATTATTTTATAATTTTATCATAATAGCTTATACCTAGTTAATACTCTTAGTTCATTCTAGCTTAATATATAGTCAACACGAGGTTCATTATGTTTATTAGTTTCTACAGTCTACTTGACCAACATGCATTAGCTATACACTTGTCCAAGCATCCCCCTATTACAGAAATTAGTACTGGAACTCAACACACTATACTACTTGATACAAAGAATTACCTTCAAACCTAATGATGAATGATAACGTTGACCCAGATATAAACCTATATAATCTAACTCCCAATCAAAATTTAATGGAAAGTAACTGCCTCTATTACACAGCATCACAAGCCAGCGCTGTCCTAAATACTGCTAAAAATATTATTATTAATTTTTTTATTAACACACATAGGCCGTTTCCCACCAAGGTAGGGTGGCCCGACAAAGAAAAACTTTCATCATCACTCACTCCATCACTGTCTTGCCAGAGGTGTGCTTACACTACAGCTACAAAACTGCAACATTAATTAACACCCCTCCTTCAGAGTGCCGGCACTGTACTTCCCATCTCCAGGAATCAAGTCCGGCCTGCCGGTTTCCCTGAAACCCTTCATAAATGTTACCTAGCTTACACTCCAGCAGCACGTCAAGTCCTAAAAACCATTTGTCTCCATTCGCTCCTATCTAACACGCTCACGCACACTTGCTGGAAGCCCAAGCCCCTCGCACACAAAACCTCCTTTACCCCCTCCCTCCAACCTTTTCTAGGCCGACCCCTACCCCGCCTTCCCTCCACTACAGATTTATACACTCTCGAAGTCATTCTATTTTGTTCCATCCTCTCTACATGTCCAAACCATCTCAATAACCCCTCCTCAGCCCTCTTGATAATAGTTTTGGTAATCCCACACCTCCTCCTAATCTCTAAACTATGGATTCTCTGCATTATATTCACACCATACATTGACCTCAGACATGACATCTCCACTGCCTCCAGCCTTCTCCTTGTTGCAACATTCACAACCCATGTCTCACACCCATACAAGAGTGTTGGTATAACTATACTCTCATACATTCCCCTCTTTGCTTTCATGGATAAAGTTCTCTGTCTCCACAAGCTCCTCAGTGCACCACTCACCTTTTTCCCCTCATTAATTCTATGATTCACCTCATCCTTCACATACCCATTCTGCCCCTGACCACATCCACTCCCAAATATCTGAACACATTCACCTACTCCATACTCTCTCCCTCAATCTGATATCCAATCTTCTGTTATCCAATTTTTTTGTTATCCTCATCACCTTACTCTTTCCTATATTCCCTTTAAGTTTCTGTGACAACTCCCACTTTGTGTTAGATTCTTTATCTTTTAACCCACACCTCTTGCCAACACCCGAGCATTCACTTCTCTTACAACTCC
>WNWK01032675.1:0-15000 GCA_009830355.1 Cherax destructor
AAGTTTATCACTGGTCTCTCCTCTTCTTATTCTTCTCATTAGTTTAACCTCATCAACGAAGAGTAACACACAGTTACCTTTGCTAGATCATTGACGTATACTAGGAACATTAGAAGACCCAGTACTGAGCCTTTAGGAACCCCGCTTGTTACTCTCTCCCAATCTGACATCTTAATTTTTACTGCTATACTTTGTCTACTGTCACTCCCGGTACTGTCTGACCACTGAAACACTGTCTACTGTCACTCAGGTACTGTCTGACCACTGAAACACTGTCTACTGTCACTCAGGTACTGTCTGACCACTGGAACACTGTCTACTGTCACTCCCGGTACTGTCTGACCACTGGAACACTGTCTACTGTCACTCAGGTACTGTCTGACCACTGGAACACTGTCTACTGTCACTCCCGGTACTGTCTGATCACTGGAACACTGTCTACTGTCACTCAGGTACTATCTGACCACTGGAACACTGTCTACTGTCACTCAGGTACTGTCTGACCACTGGTGGTGGGGGTGGGGCTGGTGGTGTTGGTGGGGCTGGTGGTGGGGGTGTGGCTGGTAGTAGGAGTGTGTCTGATGGTGGGGTGTGGCTAGTAGTGGGGGTATGGTTGGTGGTGGGGGTGGGGCTGGTGGTGTTGGTGGGGCTGGTGGTGGGGTGTGGCTGGTAGTAGGAGTGTGTCTGATGGTGGGGTGTGGCTAGTAGTGGGGTATGGTTGGTGGTGGGGTGTGGCTGGTGGTGGGGGTGTGGTTGGTGGTGAGGGTGTGGCTGGTAGTGGGGGTGTGGTTAGTAGTGGGGTGTGGCTTGTGGTAGGGTGTGGCTGGTAGTGGTGGTGTGGCTGGTAGTGGGAGTGTGGCTGATAATGTGGGTGTGGCTGGTGGTGGAGTGTGGCTTGTAGTAAAGGTGTGGTTGGTAATGGGGTGTGGCTGGTAGTTGGGGTGTGGCTGGTGGTGGGGTGTGGCTGGTGGTAGGGTGTGGCTGGTGGTGGGGTGTGGCTGGTGGTGGGGTGTGGCTGGTAGTGGTGGTGTGGCTGGTAGTGGGAGTGTGGCTGATAATGTGGGTGTGGCTGGTGGTGGAGTGTGGCTTGTAGTAAAGGTGTGGTTGGTAATGGGGTGTGGCTGGTAGTTGGGGTGTGGCTGGTGGTGGGGTGTGGCTGGTGGTAGGGTGTGGCTGGTGGTGGGGTGTGGCTGGTGGTGGGGTGTGGCTGGTGGTGGGATGTGGCTGGTGGTGGGGTGTGGTTGGTGGTGGGGTGTGGCTGGTGATGGAGTGTGGTTGGTGGGGTGTGGCTGGTGTTGGGGTGTGGCTGGTAGTGGGGGGTGTGGCTGGTAGTGGGGTGTGGCTGGTAGTGGGGGTGTGGCTGGCAGTGGGGTGTGGCTGGTAGTGGGGGTGTGGCTAGTAGTGGGTTGTGGCTGGAAGTGAGGGTGTGGTTGGTGGTGGGGTGTGGTTGGTAGTGGGCTGTAATGGTGGTAGTGGGGTGTGGCTGGTAGTGGGGGTGTGGCTGGTAGTGGGTGTGTGGCTAGTAGTGGTGGTGTTTAAAGGTGCGTTGCCAGTGTGGTTGTGGACCCAGCTAGGAAACCCAGGGTTAGTGAAGCCAGAGTTAGTGAAGCCAGGGTTAGTGAAGCCAGGGTTGAGTGAAGCCAGGGTTAGTGAAGCCAGAGTTAGTGAAGCCAGGGTTAGTGAAGCCAGAGTTAGTGAAGCCAGGGTTAGTGAAGCCAGTTAGTGAAGCCAGAGTTATTGAAGCCAGTTAGTGAAGCCAGAGTTATTGAAGCCAGTTAGTGAATCCAGAGTTATTGAAGCCAGTTAGTAAGCCAGTTAGTGAAGCCAGAGTTGTGAAGCCAGTTAGTGAAGCCAGTTAGTGAAGCCAGTTAGTGAAGCCAGAGTTAGTAAACCAGTTTGTGAAGCCAGAGTTAGTGAAGCCAGTTAGTGAAGCCAGAGTTAGTGAAGCCAGTTAGTGAAGCCAGAGTTAGTGAAGCCAGTTAGTGAAGCCAGAGTTATTGAAGCCAGTTAGTGAAGCCAGTTAGTGAAGCCAGAGTTAGTGAAGCCAGTTAGTGAAGTTAGAGTTAGTGAAGCCAGTTAGTGAAGCCAGAGTTATTGAAGCCAGTTAGTGAAGCCAGTTAGTGAAGCCAGAGTTATTGAAGCCAGTTAGTGAAGCCAGAGTTATTGAAGCCAGTTAGTGAAGCCAGAGTTAGTGAAGCCAGTTAGTGAAGCCAGAGTTAGTGAAGCCAGTTAGTGAAGCCAGAGTTATTGAAGCCAGTTAGTGAAGCCAGTTAGTGAAGCCAGAGTTATTGAAGCCAGGGTTAGTGAAGCCAGGGTTAGTGAAGCCAGAGTTAGTGAAGCCAGAATTAGTAAAGCCAGTTAGTGAAGCCAGGGTTAGTGAAGCCAGAGTTAGTGAAGCCAGGGTTAGTGAAGCCAGAATTAGTAAAGCCAGTTAGTGAAGCCAGGGTTAGTGAAGCCAGTTAGTGAAGCCAGGGTTAATGAAGCCAGGGTTAGTGAAGCCAGTTAGTGAAGCCAGAGTTAGTGAAGCCAGTTAGTGAAGCCAGAGTTAGTGAAGCCAGTTAGTGAAGCCAGAGTTAGTGAAGTCAGGGTTAGTGAAGCCAGGGTTAGTGAAGCCAGGGTTAGTGAAGCCAGAGTTAGTGAAGCCAGGGTTAGTGAAGCCAGAATTAGTAAAGCCAGTTAGTGAAGTCAGGGTTAGTGAAGCCAGAGTTAGTGAAGCCAGGGTTAGTGAAGCCAGAGTTAGTGAAGCCAGGGTTAGTGAAGCCAGATATAGTAAGCCAGATTAGTGAAGCCAGAGTTAGTAAAGCCAGTTAGAAGAAGCCAGAGAGTGAAGTCAGGAGTTAGTGAAAGTCACTGAGAGTGAACCAGGACTTAGTGAAGAGAGTCACTGAAGGCAGGGGTTAGTGAAGATAGTTAGGCTTAACAATACTAATGTAGCAAGAAGTACAAGAGGAGGGGTAAAGGGCTACTAGTAGCAAGATAGTCACTGAGAGGCAGTGTAACAGGACTACTAGTAGCAAGATAGTCACTGAGAGGCAGTGTAACAGGACTACTAGTAGCAAGATAGTCACTGAGAGGCAGTGTAACAGGACTACTAGTAGCAAGATAGTCCTGAGAGGCAGTGTAACAGGACTACTAGTAGCAAGATAGTCACTGAGAGGCAGTGTAACAGGACTACTAGTAGCAAGATAGTCACTGAGAGGCAGTGTAACAGGACTACTAGTAGCAAGATAGTCACTGAGAGGCAGTGTAACAGGACTACTAGTAGCAAGATAGTCACTGAGAGGCAGTGTAACAGGACTACTAGTAGCAAGATAGTCACTGAGAGGCAGTGTAACAGGACTACTAGTAGCAAGATAGTCACTGAGAGGCAGTGTAACAGGACTACTAGTAGCAAGATAGTCACTGAGAGGCAGTGTAACAGGACTACTAGTAGCAAGATAGTCACTGAGAGGCAGTGTAACAGGACTACTAGTAGCAAGATAGTCACTGAGAGGCAGTGTAACAGGACTACTAGTAGCAAGATAGTCACTGAGAGGCAGTGTAACAGGACTACTAGTAGCAAGATAGTCACTGAGAGGCAGTGTAACAGGACTACTAGTAGCAAGATAGTCACTGAGAGGCAGTGTAACAGGACTACTAGTAGCAAGATAGTCACTGAGAGGCAGTGTAACAGGACTACTAGTAGCAAGATAGTCACTGAGAGGCAGTGTAACAGGACTACTAGTAGCAAGATAGTCACTGAGAGGCAGTGTAACAGGACTACTAGTAGCAAGATAGTCACTGAGAGGCAGTGTAACAGGACTACTAGTAGCAAGATAGTCACTGAGAGGCAGTGTAACAGGACTACTAGTAGCAAGATAGTCACTGAGAGGCAGTGTAACAGGACTACTAGTAGCAAGATAGTCACTGAGAGGCAGTGTAACAGGACTACTAGTAGCAAGATAGTCACTGAGAGGCAGTGTAACAGGACTACTAGTAGCAAGATAGTCACTGAGAGGCAGTGTAACAGGACTACTAGTAGCAAGATAGTCACTGAGAGGCAGTGTAACAGGACTACTAGTAGCAAGATAGTCACTGAGAGGCAGTGTAACAGGACTACTAGTAGCAAGATAGTCACTGAGAGGCAGTGTAACAGGACTACTAGTAGCAAGATAGTCACTGAGAGGCAGTGTAACAGGACTACTAGTAGCAAGATAGTCACTGAGAGGCAGTGTAACAGGACTACTAGTAGCAAGATAGTCACTGAGAGGCAGTGTAACAGGACTACTAGTAGCAAGATAGTCACTGAGAGGCAGTGTAACAGGACTACTAGTAGCAAGATAGTCACTGAGAGGCAGTGTAGTGTCCAGGACCACTTGAAGCCTCTCATGGTCTCTGACCAATGCAGAAAGTGGGAGGTGGAGGGGGGAGGGGACAAGTGGACTGTTGCAGAATATTCACTAGTGTTTCTCAGAGACCAACACAATATTCACTAGTGTTTCTCAGAGACCAACACAATATTCACTAGTGTTTCTCAGAGACCAACACAATATTCACTAGTGTTTCTCAGAGACCAACACAATATTCACTAGTGTTTCTCAGAGACCAACACAATATTCACTAGTGTTTCTCAGAGACCAACACAATATTCACTAGTGTTTCTCAGAGACCAACACAATATTCACTAGTGTTTCTCAGAGACCAACACAATATTCACTAGTGTTTCTCATAGACCAACACAATATTCACTAGTGTTTCTCAGAGACCAACACAATATTCACTAGTGTGTCTCAGACAGCAACACAATATTCACTAGTGTGTCTCAGACAGCAACACAATATTCACTAGTGTGTCTCAGACACCAACACAATATTCACTAGTGTGTCTCAGACAGCAACACAATATTCACTAGTGTGTCTCAGACAGCAACACAATATTCACTAGTGTGTCTCAGACACCAACACAATATTCACTAGTGTGTCTCAAACACCAACACAATATTCACTAGTGTGTCTCAGACACCAACACAATATAATATCCTCTGAATTTCACAGTCAGCCTCTGTACTCACCCAGCTGTGTTGGCCGGGGGAGGGGGGGTTGAAACCCAGCTCCTGGATCAGTCTCCTACGCTGCTTTCATCGGTTTCACTGATTTCTGATCTCTTGAGCCTTATCATAGCCACTCTTGAAGCTGTGTATTGAGTTTGCTTCCACCGCTGCCTCGTCCAAGTCACTCAACTTCTCACCCATCCTGTGACTAAAGAAATACTTCCTAACATCTCTATGACTCATCTGTGCCTTCAGCTTCCACCTGATCTTGGTTCTCTTAATTCAGTCTGTCCCTATCTGCCCTACCAGTTCCTCCTAGGATTTTGTACGTAGTAATTATGTCCCACTCCTGTCCTCTCCTCCCAGGTCGTCAGGTTCAGTTCCTTCAAGTTCTCCTCGTACCGCATTCCTCTCAGTTTTGGTATTAGTCTTGATGCAAACATTTATACTGTCTCGAGATTCTTCATGTAGTTGACCAGGTGTGGGCTCCATGCTGGGGCAGCGTACTCAGTAAGTGACTTAATATATGTAGTGTATAAGGCTCAGAAGGGTCTTTATTCAAGTTCTTGAATAGTGATATGCTTGGTGTTATGTTCACCCCAGGTCTTATTCACTCTCAGATATTTGCAGTTTTTCTATCCATGTTGTACTGTGGCTTGACCTCACATTATCCAGTTCGCATGACCTTGCATTTGCTTGTGGTTGAACTTGAACAGCCACTTGTTTGACCACATCTGCAGTCTGTTGAGGTCTCCCTCTCTCTCTGAGGTTTATCATTGTTTCCCGCTGTTCTTATTCTTAGCATGACATCATCAGCAAACAGCGACACACTACTAGATCCCTCTGATAGCTCCTCACATCTCTAACTCGCATGAACAAGGGGATTGGAAGGTAATACTGTTTGATCCGATTCTGTATTGTTATTGTTGCTAATAGAGGCAATTACGTTGTTGACCCTAAGCCGGGTAGTAGCGCCCGGGGATTAAAGCCGTGTATTTCCACACCTAGACGATTACCAATAATGTTTAAGTTGATCCTGAATGTGGCTACGTGGTGCTCGTTACTCTCTCTCTCTCTCTCTCTCTCTCTCTCTCTACATACTCGCGGCTGCTGGTGTCATCTGAATACTTCCGGTTTTAAGGAAAATGAATGAATATGCAAATTACATTTTAAGATCTCACTCTCCATTATTTATCCTTAAGAACCTGAGAGAGAGAGAGAGAGAGAGAGAGAGAGAGAGAGAGAGAGAGAGAGAGAGAGAGAGAATGTAATGTAATATGCTAACACTACTGCTACTATAATAATAATAATAATAATAATGATACTAATATTATAATCATTGGTAGTAGTATCACTACTACTAATAATGTATTATTATTATAGTAGTATTATTAGTGTTAGTACTACTAGTAGTGTTAGTACTACTAGTAGTGTTAGCACTACTAGTGTTAGTACTACTAGTGTTAGTACTACTAGTAGTGTTAGTACTACAAGTAGTGTTAGTACTACTAGTAGTGTTAGTACTACTAGTAGTGTTAGTACTACAAGTAGTGTTAGTACTACTAGTAGTGTTAGTACTACTAGTAGTGTTAGTACTACTAGTAGTGTTAGCACTACTAGTAGTGTTAGTACTACAAGTAGTGTTAGTACTACTAGTAGTGTTAGTACTACTAGTGTTAGTACTACTAGTGTTAGTACTACTAGTAGTGTTAGTACTACAAGTAGTGTTAGTACTACTAGTAGTGTTAGTACTACTAGTGTTAGTACTACTAGTGTTAGTACTACAAGTAGTGTTAGTACTACTAGTAGTGTTAGTACTACTAGTGTTAGTACTACTAGTAGTGTTAGTACTACTAGTGTTAGTACTACTAGTAGTGTTAGTACTACTAGTGTTAGTACTACTAGTAGTGTTAGTACTACTAGTAGTGTTAGTACTACTAGTAGTGTTAGTACTACTAGTAGTGTTAGTACTACTAGTAGTGTTAGTACTACTAGTAATGTTAGTACTACTAGTAGTGTTAGTACTACTAGTAGTGTTAGTACTACTAGTAGTGTTAGTACTACTAGTAGTGTTAGTACTACTAGTGTTAGTACTACTAGTAGTGTTAGTACTACTAGTGTTAGTACTACTAGTAGTGTTAGTACTACTAGTGTTAGTACTACTAGTAGTGTTAGTACTACTAGTGTTAGTACTACTAGTAGTGTTAGTACTACTAGTAGTGTTAGTACTACTAGTAGTGTTAGTACTACTAGTAGTGTTAGTACTACTAGTAATGTTAGTACTACTAGTAGTGTTAGCACTACTACTAGAGTTAGTACTACTAGTGTTAGTACTACTAGTAGTGTTAGTACTACTAGTGTTAGTACTACTAGTGTTAGTACTACTAGTGTTAGTACTACTAGTGTTAGTACTACTAGTGTTAGTACTACTAGTGTTAGTACTACTAGTGTTAGTACTACTAGTAGTGTTAGTACTACTAGTGTTAGTACTACTAGTGTTAGTACTACTAGTGTTAGTACTACTAGTGTTAGTACTACTAGTGTTAGTACAACTACTAGTGTTAGTACTACTAGTGTTAGTACTACTAGTGTTAGTACAACTACTAGTGTTAGTACTACTAGTGTTAGTACTACTAGTGTTAGTACAACTACTAGTGTTATTCCTTTTAGTATTAGTACTACTAGTGTTAGTACTACTAGTGTTAGTACTACTAGTGTTAGTACTACTAGTAGTGTTAGTACTACTAGTGTTAGTACTACTAGTGTTAGTACTACTAGTGTTAGTACAACTACTAGTGTTAGTACTACTAGTGTTAGTATTACTAGTGTTAGTACAACTAGTGTTAGTACTACTAGTGTTAGTACTACTAGTGTTAGTACTACTAGTGTTAGTACTACTAGTGTTAGTACTACTAGTGTTAGTACTACTAGTAGTGTTAGTACTACTAGTGTTAGTACTACTAATGTTAGTACTACTAGTGTTAGTACAACTACTAGTGTTAGTACTACTAGTGTTAGTACTACTAGTGTTAGTACAACTAGTGTTAGTACTACTAGTGTTAGTACTACTAGTGTTAGTACTACTAGTGTTAGTACTACTAGTGTTAGTACTACTAGTGTTAGTACTACTAGTGTTAGTACTACTAGTGTTAGTACTACTAGTGTTAGTACAACTACTAGTGTTAGTACAACTACTAGTGTTAGTACTACTAGTGTTAGTACTACTAGTGTTAGTACTACTAGTGTTAGTACTACTAGTGTTAGTATAACTACTAGTGTTAGTACAACTAATAGTGCTAGTACTACTACTAGTGCTAGTACTATTACTAGTGCTAGTACTACTAGTAGTAGGTATAGTAGTAGTAGTACATCATATTATTAAGACAGAAGAAGGGGAGTCTTTTTTTTATTAATTTGTCTTTCCGGCATAAATTTCCGGTCGTGTCCGATAACTTTTTTGGAAATTATCGAGAAAAGTTACAAATGTTTCCTTCACGAAGATATTTTTTCACCATCGTTTGACTTATTTCTGTGTGGGCGGGTGTGGGCGCTCCTTGGTAGTTTGGGTGAGTGTGGGTGGGTCCTTGCACACTGTGGGGTGACCAATATCCTGCCCAGTCCTCCACTAATCCTGCTCTGGTCTTCAAATCTTGAGTAGCCTCATTTCTTCTGCACACGATATATAAAGAACATGATAAGATTCTTTTGGAAGTTCTCGAAAATCTGGCAGTAGGTACCAGCAGACATGCTGGGTGCACATGGACAGTAGGTATCAGCAGACATGCTGGGTGCACAGGGGCAGTAGGTACCAGCAGACATGCTGGGTGCAAAGGGACAGTAGGTACCAGCAGACATGCTGGGTGCACAGGGACAGTAGGTACCAGCAGACATGCTGGGTGCACAGGGGCAGTAGGTACCAGCAGACATGCTGGGTGCACAGGGACAGTAGGTACCAACAGACATGCTGGGTGCACAGGGACAGTAGGTACCAGCAGACATGCTGGGTGCACAGGGGCAGTAGGTACCAGCAGACATCCTGGGTGCGCAGGGGCAGTAGGTACCAGCAGACATGCTGGTGGACCTGGGGCAGTAGATACCAGCAGACATGCTTGTGGGCCTGGGGCAGTAGATACCAGCAGACATGCTTGTGGGCCTGGGCAGTAGATGCCAACAGACATGCTGGTGGACCTGGGGCAGTAGATACCAGCAGACATGCTGGTGGACCTGGGGCAGTAGATACCAACAGACATGCTGGTGGACCTGGGGCAGTAGATACCAACAGACATGCTTATGGGCCTGGGGCAGTAGATACCAGCAGACATGCTTGTGGGCCTGGGGCAGTAGATACCAGCAGACATGCTTGTGGGCCTGGGGCAGTAGATACCAGCAGACATGCTTGTGGGCCTGGGGCAGAGTGCATGGCCATACTACCTCATGCTTCTTCGAAGTGGACTTAAGGTTAACATCAGTAACTGTGATATTGCCAGAGTTTTAACACATGAAAAAAAAAAACTTCCTTTCATTGTTTTCTTTTTCTCTAACCAGTGTTTCCTTCACTCTTGAGAAAGTCATGTGATTCTTCTTCTTCTCTTATAGAGTGTACGCTTCTCTCTTTCTAAGCTGCATCTTCTCTTCTTTCTTCTTAACAATATGTAGAGAATGTCGTGTTATTCTTCTTCTTGCCCTGTAGAGTGTACGCTTCTCTCTTTCTAAGCTGCATCTTTCTTAAGATCATGAGGCTGGTCCATACTTCTAGTGAGCTCATCCTGAAGGAACTTGTAAATAATGTTGCTCGCGCGAGCCTCCCGCTTTATTAGTTAGGTTGTGATTTATCTGGACCCAAGACTAGGATGCTGGGGAGTAGGGAAATGTGTTGGGGAGGATGTTGGAGAGGGGAGATAAGATGGCTGGAAGAAGAACGGGAGATTGATTTTCACCCCCATCTCTCTCTCCCTCCCACAAAGTCCTCCACAAACTCCCCCACTAACTCCCCCACACTGGCTAAATATAGACGACTCTGGAAGCTAGCAATATAAAGATGCTCCACATAACATTTAAGATGAAAGAGCTTTGAAAAGAGAAGTAGATGACAGGTTATGTGTAAAACACTGTAATTACCTCCTTCTCTTCCTCTTCTTATCCACTTCCCACTTCCCTTTCTTCACCACCTGCGCCTCTCTTATTATTTCTTCTCATCTTACTCCTCTTTCTCCTCCTCTCCTTGTTCTATTTATTCTTTCTCCGCTTGTTCCAGTGAAAGAGAGAGAGAGAGAGATATGGCTGGAGAAAATGAGTAGGCGAGTAGTCCTGTAATTCTTAGCTATTCATAGTCATGTGTCAAATTTACACAAGTACACTGACATATTATATATATATATATATATATATATAGTGGAGGGAAGGCGGGGTAGGGGTCGGCCTAGGAAAGGTTGGAGGGAGGGGGTAAAGGAAGTTTTGTGTGCGAGGGGCTTGGACTTCCAGCAAGCATGTGTGAGCGTATTTGATAGGAGTGAATGGAGGCATATGGTTTTTAATACTTGACGTGCTGTTGGAGTGTGAGCAAAGTAACATTTATGAAGGGATTCAGGGAAACCGGCAGGCCGGACTTGAGTTCTGGAGATGGGAAGTACAGTGCCGGCACTCTGAAGGAGGGGTGTTAATGTTGCAGTTTTATAACTGTAGTGTAAAGCACCCTTCTGGCAAGACAGTGATGGAGTGAATGATGATGAAAGTTTTTCTTTTTCGGGCCACCCTGCCTTGGTGGGAATCGGCCGATGTGTTAATAAAAAAAAAAAAAATATATATATATATATATATATATATATATATATATATATATATATATATATATATATATATATATATATTTATGCGCGCTACATCTAACATGCCCTAGTGGCTCATTGTCAAGTGATGGTCGTGATGTAGTGCCGAACTCAGCATGTTCACAGTGCCTACTTCAGCAGTGGTCACTTATGAGTGGCGACACCACCAGCTTAGTCTGCTAAAAATTTATAAGCCTAGTGGATCTTTCTCTCTCTCACACAGTGAAAAGGCGGGGCCAACAGCTATGAATCGACCCCTGCAACCACAATTAGGTGAATACACACACTGGTACTGTCGCTTTTTACGACAAGGATTTACAATATCGAAAACGGTAGGTGAAAAATGGGAGACAGGAGGTGAAATGACCCACCACCTAGACTATTTGTTGTGGGTTTCTAGGGCCAGTCAGAGATTACACCGTAACGAGCCTTGCCTGGCTGACTGACGGTGTCCTGGACCTCACCTTCCTCCTGAATCACACCTTCCTCCTGAACCACACCTTCCTCCTGGACCACACCTTTCTCCTGGACCACACCTTCCTCCTGGACCACACCTTCCTCCTGAACCACACCTTCATCCTGGACCACACCTTCCTCCTGGACCACACCTTCCTCCTGAATCACACCTTCCTCCTGAACCACACCTTCCTCCTGGACCACACCTTTCTCCTGAACCACACCTTCCTCCTGAATCACACCTTCCTCCTGAACCACACCTTCCTCCTGAATCACACCTTCCTCCTGAACCACACCTTCCTCCTGGACCACACCTTCCTCCTGGACCACACCTTCCTCCTGAACCACACCTTCCTCCTGGACCACACCTTCTTCCTGAATCACACCTTCCTCCTGAACCACACCTTCCTCCTGGACCACACCTTCCTCCTGGACCACACCTTCCTCCTGAATCACACCTTCCTCCTGGACCACACCTTCCTCTTGGACCACACCTTCCTCCTGAACCACACCTTCCTCCTGGACCACCACCTTCCTCCTGGACCACACCTTCCTCCTGGACCACACCTTCCTCCTGAACCACACCTTCATCCTGGACCACACCTTCCTCCTGGACCACACCTTCCTCCTGGACCACACCTTCCTCCTGAACCACACCTTCCTCCTGGACCACACCTTCCTCCTGGACCACACCTTCCTCTTGGACCACACCTTCCTCCGGGACCACACCTTCCTCCTGGACCACATCTTCCTCCTGGACCACACCTTCCTCCTGGACCACACCTTCCTTCTAGAGCACACCTTCCTCCTGGACCAAACCTTCCTCCTGGACCACACCTTCCTCCTGGACCACACCTTCCTCCTGGACCACAATGGAAATAAGTCACTTTGACCATTTTTGGGTTATCCTGGTGGGTAATTTACACGTATGTTGCTATGTATGATAATTTGTGTAAATGTTTTTATGTGTATCTATACGTAAATAAACTTACTAGTCAGAGGAATAAGAATACGAACACCGGAATGGAACATAGATGGTGCTGAGATGCTCTCAAATACACTGTCTGTAGCTAATTTCTTGATGTATGTTATTTAAATTAGGTATAGTTAGGTTTAGTTAGGTCTGGTTAGGTTTGGTTAGGCTTAATAAGGTATAGTTAGGTTTGGTTAGGTTAGGTTAGGTTCAGTTAGGTTAGGTTAGGTATAGTTAGGTTAGGTTAGAATTTCCACTATCAATAAAAATTAACCAACTGTACCACGCTTGAACAGAGAACACTGACACACAAGCACGGTGGGGAGATCTATGTTAAGTGTTATAAGAACTGGAACACAACTTGTAACAGCTGGAACACTGCTTGTAACAGCTGGGGCACTGCTTGTAACAGCTGGGGCACTGCTTGTAACAGCTG
This sequence comes from Cherax destructor, assembly GCA_009830355.1. NCBI lineage: Eukaryota > Metazoa > Arthropoda > Malacostraca > Decapoda > Parastacidae > Cherax > Cherax destructor. The sequence goes on from WNWK01032675.1 coordinate 12,720, forward strand.
GAACACTGCTTGTAACAGCTGGGGCAGTGCTTGTAACAGCTGGAACACTGCTTGTAACAGCTGGAACACTGCTTGTAACAGCTGGAACACTGCTTGTAACAGCTGGAACACTGCTTGTAACAGCTGGAACACTGCTTGTAACAGCTGGGGCAGTGCTTGTAACAGCTGAAACACTACTTGTAACAGCTGGGGCACTGCTTGTAACAGCTGGAACACTGCTTGTAACAGCTGGAACACTGCTTGTAACAGCTGGAACACTGCTTGTAACAGCTGGGGCAGTGCTTGTAACAGCTGAAACACTGCTTGTAACAGCTGGAGCACTGCTTGTAACAGCTGGAACACTGCTTGTAGTAGCTGGAACACTGCTTGTAACAGCTGGAACACTGCTTGTAGTAGCTGGAACACTGCTTGTAACATCTGGAACACTGCTTGTAACAGCTGGGGCACTGCTTGTAACAGCTGGAACACTGCTTGTAACAGCTGGAACACTGCTTGTAACAGCTGTAACACTGCTTGTAACAGCTGGGGCAGTGCTTGTAACAGCTGGGGCAGTGCTTGTAACAGCTGGGGCAGTGCTTGTAACAGCTGGGGCAGTGCTTGTAACAGCTGAGGTAGTGCTTGTAACAGCTGGGGCAGTGCTTGTAACAGCTGGGGCAGTGCTTGTAACAGCTGGGGCAGTGCTTGTAACAGCTGGGGCAGTGCTTGTAACAGCTGGGGCAGTGCTTGTAACAGCTGGGGCAGTGCTTGTAACAGCTGGGGCAGTGCTTGTAACAGCTGGGCAGTGTAACAGTGCAGGCTTGTAACAGCTGGGGCAGTGCTTGTAACAGCTGGGGCAGTGCTTGTAACAGCTGGGGCACTGCTTGTAACAGCTGGGGCACTGCTTGTAACAGCTGGAATACTGCTTGTAACAGCTGGAACACTGCTTGTAACAGCTGGAACACTGCTTGTAACAGCTGGGGCACTGCTTGTAACAGCTGGGGCACTGCTTGTAACAGCTGGGGCACTGCTTGTAACAGCTGGGGCACTGCTTGTAACAGCTGGAACACTGCTTGTAGCAGCTGGAACACTGCTTGTAACAGCTGGAACACTGCTTGCAACAGCTGGAACACTGCTTGTAACAGCTGGAACACTGCTTGTAACAGCTGGGGCACTGCTTGTAACAGCTGGGGCACTGCTTGTAACAGCTGGAACACTGCTTGTAACAGCTGGAACACTGCTTGTAACAGCTGGAACACTGTAGCAGCTGTAACACTGCTTGTAGCAGCTGGAACACTGCTTGTAGTAGCTGGAACACTGCTTGTAGCAGCTGGAACACTGCTTGTAACAGCTGGAACACTGCTTGTAACAGCTGGAACAATGTAGCAGCTGGAACACTGCTTGTAGCAGCTGGAACACTGCTTGTAACAGCTGGAACACTGCTTGTAACAGCTGGAACACTGTAGCAGCTGGAACACTGCTTATAGCAGCTGGAACACTGCTTGTAGCGGCTGGAACACTGCTTGTAGCGGCTGGAACACTGCTTGTAGCGGCTGGAACACTGCTTGTAACAGCTGGAACACTGCTTGTAACAGCTGGAACACTGTAGCAGCTGGAACACTGCTTGTAGCAGCTGGAACACTGCTTGTAGCGGCTGGAACACTGCTTGTAGCGGCTGGAACACTGCTTGTAACAGCTGGAACACTGCTTGTAACAGCTGGAACACTGTAGCAGCTGGAACACTGCTTGTAGTAGCTGGAACACTGCTTGTAGCAGCTGGAACACTGCTTGTAGCGGCTGGAACACTGCTTGTAACAGCTGGAACACTGCTTGTAACAGCTGGAATACTGCTTGTAACAGCTGGAACACTGCTTGTAACAGCTGGAACACTGCTTGTAGCAGCTGGAACACTGCTTGTAGCAGCTGGAACACTGCTTGTAACAGCTGGAACACTGCTTGTAACAGCTGGAACACTGTAGCAGCTGGAACACTGCTTGTAGCGGCTGGAACACTGCTTGTAGCGGCTGGAACACTGCTTGTAGCAGCTGGAACACTGCTTGTAGCAGCTGGAACACTGCTTGTAGCAGCTGGAACACTGCTTGTAGCAGCTGGAACACTGCTTGTAGCAGCTGGAACACTGCTTGTAGCAGCTGGAACACTGCTTGTAGTAGCTGGAACACTGCTTGTAGTAGCTGGAACACTGCTTGTAGTAGCTGGAACACTGCTTGTAGCAGCTGGAACACTGCTTGTAGTAGCTGGAACACTGCTTGTAGCAGCTGGAACACTGCTTGTAGCAGCTGGAACA
>WNWK01032676.1:0-21721 GCA_009830355.1 Cherax destructor
TTGTGTTTAACATGGGCATAAAACCCATGACAGTGAACAGAGTCGGCAATTAAACTTGGGGCGGGGAAATTACCTTTTTTCTGTTCCGGTTTGATGTGTGTGTGTGTGTGTGTGTGTTTTTTGGGGTGTGTGTGTGTGTGTGTGTGTGTGTGTGTATTTGTGACTGGGGTGCTCACACACTATTTTGGAAAGGGGCACTATTGTATCTCGTTCTGGTTCGTATTTCCTTGTTCGGCGGATGGTTCGCTTCCTTGTTCGGATGGTTCGTACTTCCTTGTTCGGATGGTTCGTACTTCCTCTTTCAGATGGTTCGTACTTCCTTGTTCGGATGGTTCGTACTTCCTTGTTCGGATGGTTCGTACTTCCTCTTTCAGATGGTTCGTACTTCCTTGTTCGGATGGTTCACTTCCTCGTTTGGGGTTCGTACTTCCTCTTTCAGATGGTTCGCTTCCTTGTTCGGATGGTTCGTATTTCCCTTTTGTTCGGATGGTTCGTACTTCCTTGTTCGGATGGTTCGTACTTCCTTGTTTGGATGGTTCGTACGTCCTCGTTCGGATGGTTCGTACTCCCTCTTTCAGATGGTTCGTAATTCCTCTTTCAGATGGTTCGTACTTTCTCGTTCGGATGGTTCGTACTTCCTCTTTCAGATGGTTCGTATTTCCTCGTTCAGATGGTTCCACTTCATAACCACCCTTGGATGTAAGAGGTTCTTTTTTCCATCCCTGCGTCTTTAATTTCCATCTATGAGCTCCTTTCCCTTGTCCCAGGGACTAGCACTCAACAGCCTCTGCCTTGTCGAGTCTTCAGAGTAACTGGCCTTTAGTAATTATGTTACTCCTGGATATCCTCTCTGCCAGCGTCGTAAGGTCCGGTTCATTCAATCTTTGTAAGTCATTCTTTTTAGCTTCGTTACTAGTCTTGTAATGAATCTCGATATTTCTAGCTTTTAGGCATGTTAATATAATATCTTTATTTACTACAAGTACATGTACAAGGTATACAGGCCTAGCTGACTTCAATGACATACTACTATATAGAAAGCCGCTTGTTATGCTGAGCATTTCGAGCAAATTAGGTGTTTTGTCCCAAGATGCGACCCACACCAGTCGACTAACACCCAGGTACCTATTTTAAACTGATGGGTGAACAGGGACAGGGACAGCAGGTGTCTTATGGAAATACGTCCCTAATGTTTTCCACCCGTACCGGAGGACATTCGAACCCCGGACCTCAGTGCGTGAGTTGAGTGCGCTAGGAATCGAGCTAGCGTGGGAGCTTCATGCTGGTGGTGTGAATGCTACAAGTCTGGCATTCTTCAAATACAGGCTCCTGAAGCATACTTTGTTTACGTACCTGACTGCCGTTTTAAGTTCGGCTGAGAAGCTGCTACTGTTATATGCTTGGCGTTATGCTTACCCCTAGGTCCTCTCCCTTTTCTGAGCTTAAATATCCTCTCTCTTATCTCTTATCTCTTTCCTTCCCCAATTTTCGTGATCAGCGTTTGTTGAGGATGAAGTTCGGTATCCACGCGTCTGGTCATTCATGCAATCTCAAATTCTTTGTGTATCATTTTTTTTGTCTTTTCCAGTATTAGTTTTCCTTATTATCTTTACATTATCTACAAACATGGATACTTGGCCTATATACTGGAATTTCATCGGTCCCAGTACGGTTTCTAAAGGTACTTCAGTTGTTACTCTCATACTTCCTGATATACCTCTTCCCTCAACACCACTCTCTCTTTCTCTCTCTGTTGCTTAATCTATGGTTTTTGTCGTAGAGTTCCAACAGGTGTGTTAGTTATAAATTAGACACATATGCAACACTTGGGTATCTTTATTGAGGAAACGTTTCGCCACACAGTGGCCTCATCAGTCAATACAAAGCAGAAATGTGTAAGGGAGAGGAGGAGTTTGAGGTAATCAGTCCTCGGCCTGGAGTCGATGTGTTCAGTCCATCAATCTTGTAGAAAGTACAGCACAGGGCCGTAGAGGTGGCTTATATACTGTAGTCAGGTGAGGCGAAGCAGAAGGAGGCGGGGTCATAGTGGTATCATCCACTAGTCGAAGTAGGTCTTCGTCAAAAGGTTGGACAAGTGTTGAAGAATTCGTTTGTTTCAAGATCCCAAGATGTTGCTGTGTCAGACAGGATGTAGATGAATGGTTCAGAGAACCGACAAGTTATAAATTAGACACATATGCAACACTTGGGACTGATTACCTCAAACTCCTCTCCTTACACCTTTCTGCTTTGTATTGGACTGATGAAGCCACTGTGTGGCAAACGTTTCCTCAATAAAGATACCCAAGTTTTGCAAACGTGTCTAATTTATAACTTGTCGGTTCTCTGAACCATTCATCTACAGGTGTGTGAGAGAGGATTTACCATCTCTAAACCAGTGCTGAGTTTCATGTATGAATCCATGCCTCTACAAGTGTTCCATCACTCTCCCATTTCCTTCGACAGTATTTACGTCAAAGATACCGGTCTATAATTCAAGGTTTAAGGGTCAGGTGTCATCGTACAAGTGATATATTATACCGACAAGTTGAAGGGTAAGACACATGGAATACTAGGAATCGTATATTGACGAAACTTTCACCTGTGCTGCAGGTTCCATCAGGCTACTACATTGACAACAGCACTGCGGGAAGACCAAGTGTTGAAGTAGTTGTTATAATCAGTCCATCCCCCTTGAAGTAAGATAATAAGACTCTTAGACTAAGAAGCAAGTGACCAGAGGCTTACTGTTTATACTGGCAAGTGAGGTGTAGCCTTGGCGATAATGTGAGCTGAACCCACTTGTATATACTCCAGGAAGCAGTGTATAATAATAATAATAATAATAATAATAATAATAATAATAATAATAATAATAATAATAATAATAATAATCGTTATTTCTACAAGTACATAATGGAACTTATACACACCTAGCTGACATCAGTGACTTACTCTATAGAAAGCCCCTGGTTATGCAGAGCATTTCGGGCAACTTAGATTAATTTTGTCCCTCAGTATGAGACTCACACTAGTCGACTAACACCCAGGTACCTACTTTCTGCTAGGTGAACAGGGAACGCCAGGTGTAAGGAAATACGTCCAGTATTTCCCCGTACCCGGAATCGCACCACAGACACTCAGTGTGTGAGCTGAGTGTGCTACCAGCCTAGCAGAAGCAGAAGAACTAGAAACTAATATGGATTGGTGACGAGAGGAGAGACATCTTAGTAATGATATATCGCCAAAAGTTAAAATTGCACCGGCACTACTGCAGAGTTACACCAGATGAAAGGCAGCGTAAAGAGATCAGGAAACCAAATTGAAGAAGCAAAGAAACTTCCCCGGGAATGATAAGTAAGTCTGCCATGAACTGAACACATGATTTAAAGAAGGGTTTTTATGGTAAGGTCAAAAGAAAAAAAAACAGACTCGCAGTCACTGAATTCCATCTGCGAAATAAGGCAAGAAATAAAGAAGCTACTCAGTGAACTGGATACAACAAAGTAGAGATGTATTGGATGTGGAAATTTAGATATCCGCGGATGCGGATGTGTATGAGGATGTGGAGTGATGTTTTACTTATTTTGCTGATGCTGATGTGGATGTAGGAACTTGTGCGGATGTTCCTCGGATTCGGATGCGGATGCATATGCGGATATCTGTTTACATTAAAATGCGGGTGCGGATGTAAGAAATTGTGCGGATGTTCCGCGGATGCGGATGTGGATATCCGATACATCACTACCTGATAGTGATGTATCGGATATTCGCATCCGCATCCCTGCATCTGCGGAACATCCGCACAATTTCTTACATCCGTATCGCATCCGCATCCGCATTTCACAGCAAACAGATATCCGCATATACATCCGCATCAACATCCGCGGAACATCTGCACAATTTATTACATCCGCATCAAATCCCCGGAACATCCGCACAATTTCTTACATCCGCATCGAAATCCCGGAACATCCGCACAATTTCTTACATCCGCATCCGCATTCGCATCCGTAAAATGAGTAAGTAAGACATCCGTATACACATCCGCATACCGGATATCTAAATTTTCACATCCGATACATCCCTACTACCTGACACTGCATTACTAGGAGGCGTTTTAAAAATTTATAAGTCAATGGAAACAGAGCAACTGGCAGAACAGTGTTACTCACATACATGTTATCTAGGACAGTGCAGAAGATAAGGATAATAGGGAGAACTGGAGAAACTATATATATAAACAACACGGAATTTGGAATAGTAAATCCTGTAGTTGTGAGATAACGGATTGCAGGTGGCAATAAAGAACCAAGCGATCGTCCTTACGAAGGAAGGAAGGAGAGCTGACGAGGTTAATGAGGAACTAAACGAGTGTATGAAGGAGGTATTCACCGAGGAAGCGGAGACAACACCAGAGAACAGGCAAGAACAAATATAATCAGGTGAGTGGTGGAGCAGCATAAGAAAGGAAAGCTGGAGAAGAGGTTGTTAAACCGACCAGCTGATACAAAGACACTGCGGCAGAATGGAATCCTTTAGCAAGACGTTTCACTTGGAGACCGAGTTTTACATGAACTTGAAGAAAAGCTTGGTCTCCAAGCGGACTGTTGCCTCAATAAAGGTTTTAAATCTGACAGTTTCTTGTCATCAGATCAACAGACAGTGAACAACTTCAGCACAGAGTGAACTAAACAAGTGACAAACAGTGGGACCTGATAAGGTAACTTCTTCTGTCCAAGAAGAGCGAGTGGAGGCACTGTGTGAATTATTACTATCAACAAATCAACAACAGGTCTCTAGAGACAGTACACTTGCTGAAAAACTGTAAAACAGAAAATGTCGTTCCAAAATTTAAGGGATGTGAGATGACTGTTCGCTTCGTTCTGTTGGTTTGTTGTACAAACAACTGTTGATCATAAGAGACGAAGTAGCTAAGGTGTGAGCAGGTAACTGTCACTAGGTGGAGGAGCCACTGATGGATCGAGAGAGGAGAGTGCTGAAGAGTTTAGGTTAAAAATTGCATTGAGTTCAATAAATTTCATCTTTATGGCTTAGCCTAACAACGTTTCAGGTGATCATGGTGACATTATCAATAGTCTGGGAACGTATAGTTTTACAAACTCACAAGGAAGCACCATCATGTCTTGTTTCCATTAAGTTTAGAAGCAATTTAAACAAAATTCCTTAGAATTTTTGTCGTCCTTTGTTTCCTCTAGATCAGTAATCGTATCAGGAAGATAAGAGTTCACGAAACTAGATGTGGCTTATCAAAAGTGACAACAATAAAGTCATTTATGATAGCAGAGAGTATATTGGTGGCCTAGCTCGGCTTAATATAAGATTTTGTTCCGATTTTTAACCCAAGAAAGTCACAGTGCCACATCAAGGATTGTCTGTCTTATATCCATTGTCCCTCAGGATGCGACCCACACCAGTCGACTAACGGAACTTGTGTAAGGAAACACCTCCAATGTTTCTACCCTTGCCGGGGATCGATCCACGAACACTGTGAGGCGAGTGTGTTACCTACCAGGCCATGGGACACCACCATGTTGGCAAGCGAAGTAACTAGGTAGATGTATATGGTGATTGACCATATGGCAGGTCTGATATGAGACACAAAAATCAGTTGCGAAGGTGTGGCACCAGCAGCTGGGTGACGTACCAGCCTCTGCATCATACCTGAAATCTTATTGGTAGTTTCAGAGATCAGATATATATATATATATATATATATATATATATATATATATATATATATATATATATATATATATATATATATATATATATATATATATATATATATATATATATATATATATATATACCCACACCGTCCTCGGTAACGATCCTACTGTAATCGTCTATTCCCCAGGTAGTACACGACCCCTACGGGTTTAGTGTTTCCCTTTATTTTTAGTTCTCTCGTTCTCTATGCTCGACCACAGTCAACATAACTAGGATTTAATTTTTCACAGTACAAAGAAAAAGTCATAATATGTCATTTTGTTTTCTCCAGATTCTTGGAGATAAAATAAGAAATCAAATCTGGTTATTAGAAGTACGTTATATATTACCATCTGTACATAAATCTGGTTATTAGAAGTTTTTTTATATTTTATTGAAACTACAAAATACAAACATGACATATATATTACCATGTACATAATAGCCTGCATCTAAGCCAAAAACTGCATCTTGTAACTTCCCTACACCAAAATCACCTTATCATAAAAATATTACAAAACACAACAAGATTCCTGTCATTCGCCAGAACAGACAAATATATCAAAAACCAACCTGTAATTCTACGTATACACTGCTAGACTCACTAAACAACTACAAGCTCTTCCAATAACATCACCATTCCACCAATGTGCAATCACTTAAGTTTAAGGTCATAAGACAAACATGCTACCCCAATGCAACAAACACCGTAATATGACAAACTTGAGACATATAACACATAAAACGTATATGTAATAATATATATGCTCCCATGCTGGATTACATTAAACACAATATACTTGATAACAACCTTTCCATCCTCATCCCCTTAAAAATACTTCACCATGTCTCCATATACACAAAAGTATAATGTCCCAAAGGATAAACATTAAAAGCTAACACTTCCAATATACAATCCAGACACCCCTCCTGGGAAAACAATCCATATACAACTAAATATGGAGTATTGACCCACACACAAAACCCTTACAAAAATTTCTTTATACTATAATACTCTGCAACTACAGGTAACAGAAACCAAAGAACACATTTCTTGAACGACCTTTCACAGAAGGCCATGAATTGCAACCTACAGTGCACACGATACCTATATACACATACATAAAAATTTTCAAAGGATAAACATGAAGAGCTAAACACTTCCTTAATACAACCAAAATAACCCAACACTCCCACCCCCCTTGAAAAACAACCCCATATACAGCTAAATATGTTATTATGATTCACACACACACACTATACGTTCAAAAAAATAATTTTCATATAAAACATTCTGCATTACATCGCAAGACTCAGGTAACACAATCCACTAACACCTTTCAATAACGACCGTACACATAAGGCCATAAATAAAAGATGACAATCAATTTTCAGCACAAAAACAGTAATCAATCCCACCAGGATTTCTGAAACCCAAACCCAAAAAACTTATGGCACTCTAATCTCCCACCATTCTTTTGGGTACCTCAGAGGTCCTGAACCCCTCACACAATGTCAAATCACCACACCTCTTTAAGCCCAATAATAACTCACATACCTTAACTTACGCAACCAATGAATCCACCTTTGATCCATTCTACGTTCCTGCCTAACAGAATGGAAGCACCTTCTCAGAAAAGTACTGAAGCAGAAACCACCCCAGCCTCTTCCCCACTGATATACACACACCCAACCTAACTGCCTACCCCTGAAACCCCCTACCCCACTATCTACATGCTCCCTCTACCTCAACCTATCCTCGAGCACCACCCCTGACCCATCCCTCCCCTACCCATGCTAATCCTTTCCATCCCACTCCCTTAACCCATACACTGTCATCCCTCGATAAGCCTGCGAAAAAGCCTCTTCCACGCCCTACCATATAAAACCCTATTCCTACACTTAGTCCTATAAAAGCTGCTCTAATGCCCCAATACGAGCCCTCCCTCTCGTCCCTATACTCCAAGAAAAATATACATAATCTAATACCAAATAAGACAAACCCTGCGTATGCTGTCCGAAAACTGCCCCAAATCCAAACTCAGCGCCCTCAGAACTGAAACTTCCCTTTCCCCCACCTGTCGTAACACCCCCCAAACCATTCTCTCACCTCCTGCAATCTCCACAAAAATAAACGACGTGATATGCCGTTTCCACTTCGCCACATCTACTACAAACCCCTCACTTATCAACCCCATGATATATAATTGTGCTTTAGAAGCCAAAAACCCTGCAAAAACCTATACCCTATCTCCCTCACCCTAGGATGCAACTTTAACTTGTGAAACCACCTCCATATTCCCTGCCAATCATACAGAGGATAAACCCCACTCCCCTGCACCACCCTCCCCTCCATTCCCAACCTATCCAACCTACTCACCTTACTCTTCCCTGGCTCTTTCATCACCAATAACCCCCTTAAAATATTCTCACATAACAAAACTTCCTTCCTTTCCCACCACCTACGCACTCCTTCATTACTAACCCCACTCTTCGTCCCCCTTCCCTCCCTCATCAGATACTCATGCCTCACGAAAACACTTCTCAACCTACACCTCAATGGTATCAACCTAACCCTCCCCACCTCCGTCTTTGTTTCCACGACCTCCTACTCAGCCAGTGTCTCCCATTCCCCAAATAAATTTCAAAACGTTACTCAACAAACGTTGCACATCCACCTCAAGAGGGGATATACCACCGCCCTAAACCATAATTTGCTATACACCAATGCATTAATGACTATCACCCTTTGCATTAATGTCAGCTCACCGCCTCCCCAACCCCTCATCCTCCCAATCGCCTCGTCCACTACCATCCTTGAATTCACCCCCTGCCACCATCGCTTCTGCACTAAAAACAATACCACATATTTTAATCGTCTCCACACAATTCCAACCCCTCCTCGACCCCAACGTTCCCCAGACCAACTGCCAACCTCCAATAAATTGGACTTCTCCCTATTAACCCTCATCCCTGTCCCTCCCAAACTTTTCTACCAACCCATTCAACACACTCAATTGCCACTCCTTCCTGACTAACACCGTTGTATCATCAACATAGCCAATTATACCCCCTACCTCCTCCATCCCATCAGACCCTGTACTCAACCCCTTTTCCACTAATCTATAAAAGGATCCTGTAAAGTGCAAAAGGATCTGCGACAGAGGACATCCCTGTCGCAGACCCTTCCTCATTTCCACCGCCCTTCCCACATTCCCATTAATCTGCACCCGTATTAACGCACCTGCATACAATGTTTCAACCCACCTTACCACCCCTGTCCCAAAACCTTGTCTCTCCAAAATTTTGAATAACATTTCCCTATCAACCTGTCATATGCCCTCTGCCAATCCAATCCTAGCACCCCCTCTTCGCTATCTTCAATAAACTGCTTAATGCTCCGATGCCCCTACGAATACTCCTTCCAGGCACCCCAAATTGACCCCATGAAAAACACCCCTAAACCCCTCTTGATCCTGTTTGCCAATATCTTTGCGAAAATCTTGTAATCCGCCGTCAACATAGCCAAACCCCTATAATCACTTAGGCCCTCAGGTGAATCACCCTTCGCCACCAAAACTACCACCCCAGTCCTCATAGATTCCCCATAAAACCCTCCTCCCTCAACCCATTGAACAACCTCACTAGTACCCCTTTTAAAGCCTCCCAATGAGTGACATACAGATCCCCCGGCAACCGTCTATCCCAGGTGACTTCCCTAACCTCAATCCCTTCACCGCCTCCCATACCTCCCCTCCACAATCTCAGCCCCACACTCTTGCCCTCCTCCACACTCAATAATCTCCTATTCCCCTCAACAACCCATCTCTATCCACCTGATTAACCTTCCCTTCTCATATTGACCACGGAACCATCCTTCCGCGTCCCCCCATACCCTCCGTCGTTTGCAAAACCCCCCCTTCCTGATACCCAGCCACCCCCTTCTACCTTTAGAGACGAAATTAACATCCCTCCTGCGTTTCTGGAAATTCGTAAACCACCTTGAAGCCTTATTTCCCATAATACCTCCTCCATACCACTCCTAACCCTTAAAGCATGAAAACGTTCCTCTTGTAATTCCCGTAACCTATCCTCAAATCCACCACCTCTTCCTTACTCCTCCCCCAATCCCCACCTGACAATCACGCAACAACCCTCCAAATATTTCTGATACCCAAACCTACTCCTGCTCTCTTCCCTACCGACCCACCCATAAAACTTCCGAATTTCCTCTTTCCCTTCTCCATCCACCACCTGACAACCCCATTCGTCACCCCACCCCCTTCCACACCCCCTCCACCATTCTTCGAACATCTCTACCCCCTTCCTCTCCAACAATCTCGTATTCAATTTCCAATAACTCTTATACACACTCACCACCCCATCCACCCTTCAAACAACACACCCTATGGTCCGAAAACCCACATCTACACATTCCACCCTCCGAACTTCCACCGCCCTCGTCACATATATTCTGTCCAATCGTGCCGATAAGCATTCTCACAAATGTGTATTCCACCAACTCTCCACGTCCCCCACCACGTCTACCACACCCACTGCCCCCAACACTCCCTCAAAGACCCCAACACACACCCCTCCCCGTGGTTCCACGTCCCTTATCCTAATCACACAATTCCAATCACCAGCAATTATAGACACCTGAGGCAAACCTCGGACAGCATACGTCACTTCATTATTAACAAAATCATCCTTTATACTCCTATTTCCTATGGCTGGCATATACACACCCAAGAAGCTCACCTGCACCCCACCCCAATCCCCGTTCACTCTAACTACTCTACCTCCCACGTCCTCCCAAGACTCCAAGGTGAATGTGCTTGACTCACTGATTCCTACCAACACACCCCTTTAAACGCCCTGGCATCACAGCAAAAATCCTATACCCCTTCACCACAATCTCATTACCCTTCCTATAATTATGCTCCTGTATAAAGACGACATCAACTTTCCACCTTTTCAAAGTAACCTCCACCCATTTGCGTTTCACCTCATTCCTGAGGCCATTCACGTTATTGTTACACACCTGAAATATAAGACTGTGGTTTGCCCTTCTGCTTCAGTACTCTCTTCTCCAATTTCATATTCCCCTCCCCATCCTTTCCCTCCTACCCCTCTCATCCTCCTTCACTACCCCAGCAGCACCATGACCTTTCGATCTTGCCCTTTCCCTGAACCACTTCTGCCCACACCTTTTTCCCAGGCCTTTGCGCCGCCGTCAACAAGTCATCCTCAGACTCCTCTCCCGGCCTTTTCCTGGACGCACCTTTCTCTTCAATCAACTCCATTTCTTCCTCCCTATGAACCTCTGCCACTACCACAGATACATGAACATTATTCTCTTCCCACACATGTCTTTCTCCACAACATTCACATGAAAATCATTCTGTGCCCCACCCTGCACCAGTGCAGAGACTTCTTCCATCGATAAGGGATCTCCCTGTATGAACTCTCTCAAATCCTGCAAGATCTCTGCCTCCTCCCCAGGCAAACCCTGATGTTCGTCAACAGACGCGGTACTCTGCACCACCGATGCCTCAGACGACACCTTACCCTCCTCCTCCTTCTGCCTGTCCACCTGATCCATTTCCTCACTCCACGACTTACGCACCATGCCCTCCTTCCTTCGTCCACACGTTGTTCTTCTGTAGAAACTGCTGAAGCCTGCTCCGTCCGCACACCAGCCTCCTCACCTGGCCGCACATCCGTCTGCCTTCGAATACAATCCACCGCCAGGTGCCCCTGCTGTCCGCATAACCGACAGGTACGGGCCTGCCCAACATAAGTGACATACACCTGCGTGCGAAAACCAGACATTAGTACGTAAGGGATTGCCTGACGTAACGTCATCTTGACCGAATACGTCCCTCCAACATACCAGCATAGGGCCCTTTGTCCACCGTCCAACAGTTACAGCATGAACAATTCCATATTTCTGCATGACTTCAGTGACATCACATTCTGCCGCCTCAAACGGCACGTTCCTCAATTTTATCCACTTATAAGTGGCTGAAATGTCACGTACACATACCACTAGTCCTTCCATTACCACCAACCTTTTGTCCTGAAACTTATCCACGATCCTGTGGTAAGCCTCCGTGCAAGCAAATTTCACAAATAGTCTCCTCGCCCCATTCAAAGATATGCCGTACAGTTCTGAATGGTCGGCGCCTAGAACGTCACGTAGAAGTGCTGGCAGAACAACATCCACATTGGATGGGTACACCGCTCCCTGTAGAACCTCAATTCCAATGGTGTTAACTCTCCTCCTGTAACCGGCCTCCATGACAGTGAAAATAAAATTTCACGATACGGCCACCAGAGGACACCACGAGCACCCGCACACAACCAGGGCTGGGCATGCAATGTTATTAGAAGTACGTTATATATTACCATCTGTACATAAATCTGGTTATTAGAAGTACGTTATATATTACCATCTGTACATACATAAATCTCTCGTTGGAAGACGTTGGCCACAAAAATCTATTATTAATAGAATATCACTAAATTTCAGACTTTCTGCCGCTCCTTCATGATGTCATTTTCATTCGCTATTAAAGAGAATTATATAATGAATACAATGTGAGATAGTGAAGGACAGACATGTGAAGATGTGAAACAAAATAATCCTTAACATATAATCGCATGACGATAGACAGAGATATGAAGGATGTAAATATACGTAGAGATTTATCTCTATTTCTATTAAAGCATTGATGGTTATAATTATAACCTTAATTGTGGTAAGCTAGCGGAAGGCCTCGGTCAGATGACCAAAAGCTCCAGCTGCGGGCCATCATGTGACTAAGACCCACGTCAGGAAACACTTCTCCTGTTTCCTGACAAACCTTACCTAGCCTAACCTTAAATTAATATTTTTGGAGAGGGCTTCGGGGGTCAACGCCCCCTCGGCCCGTTCTGAGACCATGCCTCGTGGTGGATCAGTCTGATCAACCAGGCAGGTACTGACTTTGGGTGCCTGTCAGCGCCTTCTTGAAGACAGCCAGGGGTCTATTTGTAATCCTCCTTATGTATGCTGGAAAGGAGTTGAACAGTCTTGGGCCCCTGGGCCCCCCCTACTTCTAACTGGGAAAATGTTGAATCTCCTGCCGAGTCTTTTGCTTTCGTAGGGAGTGATTTTCGTGTCCAAGTTTGGTAGTAATCCCTCTAGGATTTTCCAAGTGTATATTATCATGTATCTTTCTAGCCTGCGTTCCAGGGAATACAAATCAAGGGACTTCAACAGTTCTCTACACTCTCCAGGTCAGCAATTTCGCCTGCCTTGAAGGGGGCCGTTAGTGTACAGCAGTATTCCAGCCTAGAGAGAACAAGGGATTTGAAGAGAATCATCATGGGCTTGGCGTCCCTAGTTTTGAAGGTTCTCATTAACCATCCTATCATTTTTCTAGAAGATGAGGTACGTAGATACATTGTTGGGGTCTTTGAAGGTGAGATCCTCTGACATTATCACTCCCAGGTCCTTCACATTAGTTTTTCGCTCTATTGTGTGGTTAGAATTTGTTTTATACCCTGATAAAATTTTAATTTCCTCAAGTTTTCCATATCTGAGTAGCTGAAATTTATCTTCATTGAACGTCATATTGTTTTCTGCAGCCCATTTAAAGATTTGGTTGATGTCCGCTTGGAGTCTCGCAGTGTCTTTGACAGAGGACACTGTCATGACAATTCGGGTGTCATCCCCAACTAAAGACACGGAGCTAAGGCTTATATCCCTGTCTATGTCAGATATGAGGATGATTAACAGGATGGGAGCGAGTACTGTGCCTTGAGGAACAGAACTTTTCTCTGTAGCGGCCTCAGACTTTACTCTGTTTATTATTGCTTTTGTGTTCTATTTGTTAGGAAGTTATAGATTCATCTGCCAACTTTTCCTGTTATTCCTTTATCACGCATTTTGTGCGCTATTACACCATGGTCACACTTGTCGAAAGCTTTTGCAAAGTCTGTGTATACTACATCTGTATTTTATTTACTCTTTAAAGCATCCAGGACTTTGTCATAGTGGTCCAGTAGCTGGGACAGACAGGAGCGACCTGCTCTAAACCCGTGTTGCCCTGGGTTGTGTAATTGATGGGTATCTAGGTGGTTCGTGATCTTGCTTCTTAGACTTTCAAAGATTTTTATGATATGAAATGTTAGTGCTATTGGTCTGTAGTTTTTTGCAATTGCTTTACTGTCAACTTTGTGGAGTGGGGCTATGTCTGTTGATTTTAGTGAGTGTGGAATGACTTATGTGTCCATGTTCCCTCTCCATAGAATGCTGAAGGAGTTCCATGAGTCCGGGCCTGTGGCAGAGTGCATGGGCATGTCATTAATTGCCTTTTCGAAGTGTTAGAATAGTATCAGAGATTTTTGAAATGACCAAATTTTGAGTCTCGATCATAAAAAATTCATTTAGATTTTCGACCCTGAGTCTGGTTAAAGGCTCACTGAACACTGAGTCATATTGGGACTTTAGTATCTCACTCATTTCTTTGCTGTCATCTGTGTATGTCCCATCTCGTCTAAGCAGGGGTCCAATACTGGATGTTGTTTTCGCCTTAGATTTGGCATAAGAGAAGAAGTATTCTGGGTTTCTGTTAATTTCAATGATGGCTTTAAGTTCTTCCTGAGATTCTTGTCTCCTGTAAGATTCCTTAAGCTTAAGTTCGATATTTGCTATTTCTCTGACCAGTGCCTCCCTTCGTATTTCACATATATTGGCCCCTCTCAGCAGCTCTGTGATTCTTTGCCTTCGCCTGTAAAGAGAGCGTCTCTCTCTCTTTCTAGTTTACATCTTCTCTTTCTCTTTCTTAATGGAATGTGTCTTGAGCAGACCTCAAGTGCCACAGAGTTATTCTTTTCTATTCAAAGGTTCGGATCTGTGTTGATTAGGATATCTTCCCAGCATGTTTAATTTAGGAGATGGTTGACTTTATCCCAGTTTATGTTTTTGCTATTGAAGTTGAATTTTGTGAAGGCACCTTCATAACTGATCATATTTTGCTGGTCAGGAGCCCTGTGCATACATGTCTGTACCTCTATTATGTTGTGATCTGAGTGTATTGTCTTTGATACGGTTATATTACCTATCAGTGTTAGTGAAGATGAGGTCCAGTGTATTTTCTAGTCTTGTAGGCTCTAATATTTGCTGGTTTAAGGTGAATTTGGTGCAGCGATTTAATAGCTCGTGTGTGTGTGAATTATCATCTGAGCTGCCTCCTGGGGTGATCTCTGCTAAAACATTATTTGCTACACTCCTCCATTTTAGATGTCTCAAGTTGAAATCTTCCAGCAGCAAGATGTTTGGGGCAGGAGTTGGGAGATTTTCTAGACTGTGGTTAATTTTCAAAAACTGTTCTTGGAATTGCTGGGAAGTTGCATCCGGAGGCTTGTATACCACCACAATGACAAGGTTTTTGTTTTCGATCTTTACTGCCAAAACTTCAACTACATCATTTGAGGTGTTTAGTAGTTCTGAGCAAATGAGAGACTTTGACGTACAGGCCAACCCCCCCGTCCTTGTTCCCTATTTAGTCTGTCGCATCTGAATAGGTTATAACCTAGGATCCATATTTCTTTGTTAAATGATCCTTTATGTGGGTCTCTGTGAAAGCCACAAACACTGCATTTGGCATTGCATGTGGCACAGTTAATATCAATGCATAATATAATATCTATAACTGGGTCACTAAGTAGAAATGGTTATAATCCCAACCATAATTATTAAAGGGGTGGACCGGTAAGCCAGGGAAAGGCCTCTGTCAGATAACCAAAGGTTTCAGCTTTGGGATCAGGAAACACTTGTCCTGTTTCCAGACAAACATTATACCATCTATAATTGGTTTCCCAACCTTAAAGAGCCAATATACTGATCATAAAATTTCAACACCTTGTTTGGACTGACTGTTTGCCAGAATTCAATACCGTTTCTTGAAAATCACATTCAAATGCCTGGTAATCCAGGAAACAGAAATATATTTTCATCTTTCGTAAATCAGTTTTGATGAATTAAGTGACGTATTGTACCCTGAAATCAATATAGCTAGTATTATGGAAACAACATCGATTCTTTATCTTGTATATTGATAGTAACTAGTCTGCTGAACAGCGTCATCTACTGCCACTAGAGCGTCACTCTCACCTGTGACGCCAAATCCAGCAGCTTCACCTCTCTTCTGCTCTAGTATATGAGGTCTGGCCACATGCATATGCTTAGGCTTGAGAGACTGGCCATTTACAAAGAATGACGGAATGATCACGTCAGGACCACTTGTACTGTCTCCAGTGTTGTATTCAACTGACGAAGTCTGTCGTGCAGGATAAACGTTTCGGCGATAAAGATAACTTTGTGTTGCACATGTCTTACTTATCAACATGTCGATATTATATACCATCAATAAGATGAAATTTGTATCTTATCCAAGTTTCAGTAGGTAGTGTTGCCTGCCTAAGCATACATCTGTAAGCCATAGTCTACTTTAAATCTGATCTGGGCCTTATGCATCACAAGTAAAGACTTTGTTATATCCTAATTAAGTGCCAGTAAGATACCTTAGGATATTCAAAAGCTGATCGCAACGTTTGACAAGGATTTTAAAGCTTTTTTTTATCATATCAGCTTGTAGTCAAAGCCAGAGGTCCAGGTACCTAGCTGAAGGCTGCACTGACACCACATTATCACCATTCATAAGAGTAGTACTGACAAGGGAGGTGGAATGAGTAAAGAAAACTGCTATGCTGTTAAGAACAACTTAACCCCTGTTGCGTCGCCCAACACTGAACCGACTCAAGATACGGTACTATGTTCCACAACCAGCTCTCCTTACCCTATATCACTCACTCATTTACCCCTACCTCACCTATGGAATCTGCGCATGGGGCTCTACATCAATAACTCATCTCAGACCACTAATAACACAACAAAAGGCAGCAGTTAGAATGATAACAAATTATCACTCCAGGCAACATACTCCACCAATATTCAAAAACCTAAACTTACTCACCATACAAGACATCCATACTTTTTACTGTGCCTATTACATACATAGAACACTCTATGCATATATTAACCCACCACTCAAACTTCTCCTTACTAATTTTAACAGGACACATGACCATAACACTAGACACAGATCACTCCTCGATGTTCCCCGTGTCCATCTAACACTATGTAAAAACTCAATGCATATAAAAGGCACGAAAATTTGGAATTCATTACCTATCATTGGCAAAGAAACCCTACCTGTACCCCAATTCAAAACGATGCTAAAAAACCACCTTCTCACCCAAAGCTAATTGCTCCATATCAAACATTCCCAGCAAAGTAGAATAATCACTTAACGTAAAACCTGACTAATCAATTCAATGTAATGTATGAATGAACGAATGAATGAATTTAAAACCTGTTATTAATAATACATACTTAGCTAATTATTCCCACAACACTTACATTATAATGACCACGTAAACTAACTGCAATGCAATTAATTGTTTTAAATTGTTATCTCACTCAATTAGTTGCATTGCTACAATAAATTGCTACAATTAATTGATATGTTCAACTTATATTCAAACTTTATAACTTAGATATGCAACTTTACTTATTTTATAAATTATCAACCATAACTTTTTATTATTTTATTATTATTATTGCTTTAATTTGTTTAATCTGATTTAATTAATTTTATAATGAAGACAAATGTCATGTCTAAACTATGTTCAAATTTCATAGCTTAAATACTCACCTTTACTCATTGTATACTATCTACAAAAATTCTTACAATTTAGTTTTAAGTTAATTTTAAGTCTGCCCAAAATGCCCTGCATACTAGGGTCTTTTGGCATGTACACCTCATGTAATCTCAATAACCAAATGTAATTCTTTGTATCATGTCCAAATGAAAATATTATTATTATTATTATTATTATTAACACGACCAATGCCACAGAACACAACCATCGGCTTACAGTGAGTATTTAAGGCTTCTCTGGACGGAAGCTGAACACAGAATATCATTGACATTGTCTCTATAATATTTGTCAGGAGAGATGACAAGTGTCCCCAACTCATTATTGATTGAACGTGATAGAAAACAACATTGGACTTAGCACACAGCCATGAGGTACTCCAATTTCTTGGACGAAACGAGGTAAATGACATCTGAAACCAGCAGCAAGAAGTGTACCTAGTATTCCTTATCGCCATATCATATCAAAGGCTTTCTCGACGTCTAAAAATGTCGCTTTGACCAAGTGTTTGTAGATAACGTCTGAATATCATGATCCAAACTCATTAAATGATCTAATGTGTTTCTGAGATTGCGGAAAGCACTTTTGTTTATTATTCTCTCTATGACTCTGCAAGGGCGGTCAGTCAAGGAAATAGGACGGAAAAATAAATGGGTCTTTTATTATTATTATTATTAGCTGGACTTGAGTGCTAGAGGTGGGAAGTATAGTGCCTGCACTCTGAAGAGGGTGTGGGGATATTTGCAGTTTTGAACTGAAGATCGATGCCCCGCTAGCAAGACAATGATGAAGTGAGTGATGGTGAAAGTGTTTCTTTTTTTGGGGTCACCCTGCCACTTTGGGAGACGGCTTGTGTGTTAATTTGTTTTATTATTATTATTATTATTATTATTATTATTATTATTATTATTATTATTATTATTATTATTATTATAATAAGCTTTTGGGGGAGCGACACATGTGTAAAGAGCCACACGTCTGGAAGTGTACAAGACGTGTAAATCAATCGGGCTTTTGATCAAGCCCGATTGATTAAGATGTAGAACGTTACATATCACTCCAGAAGGAATGGAACTTTTACCTTATAGTACTTTGGGGCAAGATTTTGGTCGTGTAAAATGAAAACAGAGGTATACATAGTGGTGTTCCTTTCTGTGGCAACGTCTATAGCATGAGCTCAGCATCAACTTTGTGTTGTAAGAAAGTTAGGTGGTAGTTAGCTGAGCTGCTACTGAATGCACAACTCGTGGCGATGGTGTTGGTTATATCCACCAGGAAGTTTACTGTGGTGTTGTTTTCAGTGATGGAAATGGGAAATCAGGAGTGTTTCTTGGCTGTTAGGTATATAGTGGACGAGACCTTGCTGATTGACGTGTTCTTTAAAAGAATGGAAACATAGCCTCGCCGGGAGTCACATTTAGCTTGTGTGAGTGTTCATCTTGCCTAAGCCCGAGCATGTTTATATTATAAAAGGTAATGAGTGGTGGGCTTGTCGAAAACCATGTAAAGCCTACTCCTTGAGGCATTCTGGTATACACCAGGAAAACCTATGTTTTTGTGGAAATATAGAGGTTTTAGAAATAGCTAGCTCAGCACTCAGCAGCCCTAGTAATTGATAATTGTCTTTTCTAGACAAATAAAGGACAGCCTGTTTAGCTCCATCATCAACGAAAGTTACGCCAAAGTTCCTAAGACCACAACAATTCTAGTGTAGGATAACGTACGTGTTGGTTTAAGAGCGTCAGTCCCATTCAGGACGATATGCTCTAATTATTTTCCCACGTGGGGAGTTATTGCAGGACGTATCACTGCCTCGGCTAGCGAATTCTAGACTGGAAATTATATTTTAACGGGACCCAAGGGATTTGAACATTCTAAGGCGTACGAAGAAGGTAAGGAGGGATTAACTCGCGATTGGTTCGTTAATTTGCCTCTCTTTCTTGCTAGGTCGTACAGTAATGTCAGATGAAGAATTACCGAGGGAAGTGTGAGTAGAAGTGACACTGAGGGCAGGGGAAAAGGTGTTTGGAAGATCCAGGAGTCAGGGACAGAGTTTGGGTACCGGCAATGCGCAGCACAAAGGGAGATTGGGCAGCTGAGGCATATGTTTAATTGGGTCTGGGAGTCCATTATGATTTCTTAACCCTTGTTATAGCTTTGCTATATGATATATTCAGAGTTGGCTAAGTCTACAGACTTCCTTGTCAGTCTGGAACCGGGGGCAGTCCCGGTCACCACTAGGATTAACATATTGACAGTTAAGACAAAGCCTAATTTAGGTTTGAATGCATCAATCTCATGTTTCTTACATTTTTGGATAGCTAGGATCAGCAATTCAAGTCTTTCGACCGCTGTTCATATTTCTGGCATCGGAAACAACTCAAGGGGTAAGGTACGACTATTGGATTAAATACCACGGAGGTATCCAATGTAAATTTAGTCATGAAGGGTCGCTCTACCAAGCGTTAGGCAAACTAAATAAATTATCTTTCTTATACCTTCAACACACATGGTCATAAAACGTACGTCATTGACTTCGTGATCCTTAATTTCATTAACAATGAACTAAAAGATTACGTCCGCTGTGAAGCCTCTGAAGATTCATAAAAAGGTTATGGAAGCCTTTCATTAAAAACAAAGTTTTTGGGTTTTTTTAGAAGCCCTTGCCAGAAGCAGTCATATGGGTTAAAACTGATCAACTAACCAGTTTCTTAGAATGTTTTGTAAAGCCTGACCATCAATAACATGGAAATTCCGGTAGCGCATGGGGAATACAAAAACCCTTTTGAGGTGGCTGGGGCTTCCACTTTCCTTTATGGACGAAATGGAAGGCAAGTCAGTTACCGGGCCTTGGACCCCTACTCATGGGGTTGCCCGGGGGACCTTCAAAAAATAAAAACCCAAAGATTAGCTTATAAGTTGCTAATTTTGGGGATTCCAAGGGGCTGACGGTTGAGTTCCCCAAAATAATTCATTGCATTGCAACCGGGTAGGTTTGAGGTCAATGTCGGTGATTAAGGGTCCGGCAAAGACTGCGCAATAAAAAACCTTAAGATTGCCGAAAAGTTTCGGGCAGTTTCGCCATACGATCTGAACACTTTTGCCCCAATCACCGTGACTGTATTTGCACTAATCTTAATTTTTTTAATGGGGTTGAAAGCCTTTCGACTACTTGAGGGCTTCATGAACTTCTTACCCCACCAAATTTTTAATCCCAAAAGGGGGTTAAAAACTCAAATATACGGCATTTTATACATGGTGATTTTTTTATTATTATTATTATTATTATTATTATTATTATTATTATTATTATTATTATTATTATTATTATTATTATTATTAGGGAACCCAGGGGTCACTGACTATTCAAAAAATAAATTTAATCAAAAAATGACTTGGAATTAAAAAAAATTTAATCAAAAAAAACACCTAGTGTGATATAAAGATTAAATTAAAATATAGATAAAAAATTATCCACGAAGACAACTAAATTATCAAGATATGTACTATCATCTAGTCATAGGTTAAGAAAGGTTTGTATGAAAAGGACAAAAGTTTCCTATAGCATGTGATGACCCGGCAGCTGGAGCTTCAGAATCTGCCCGAACCTTCCGCTGGTACCCCCCAACCCCTTTAAAATGAATTATAACTATAGATACCTTTGCATATATGAATTAAAATAAGGGAAAACCCCGAAAAAGTGGTTTTGAATCATTCCAAATTGCGGCAGGGCGGTTAAAACAATGAAGCCCTTCCAGTTGGAAGGTGACATGGGTTTTTGATTTGTGGGGTAGAACCCGGTGCCCCTTTGGTAAAAGATTAAAAAACCCTTTTTTGGTTTTTTTTTTAAAAAGGAGGCGGGTTTCAAACGGGGAGGCTTAAATTTCCTTAACATACAACTGCCACGAGGTCCTCGCAAAATTAAAAAGCCGGGTTTGCTACCTTTTTCTTTTGGATCGATGGCTCGTTGGTGGTGACATGTACATTGTGTCCTCTGAGGCCCCCCAATTTGTGGGATTTTTGGGCCCGCCCCCAGTTTGGTAAATGAATTAAGAATTTCTTATTTTAAAATATTTTTATATAATTTTTAAAAAAAACCCTTTGAAGGTAAAATTTTTAAACAGTACATTGACTTTTCCCAAAATTCTTTTTCTAATTGTGTTTAAAATATATTAGTTATGTATCTAGTAAAAAAAGTAACCTTTTATTTTCAATA
>WNWK01032677.1:0-21721 GCA_009830355.1 Cherax destructor
GGTCTAGTAACGAGGTACTATTCTCGGAGATTCTTGTAGGTTTTGATATTGTTGGTAGTAATAAGCAGTTGCTCATAGTGTTTGTGAATTCAGTTACCTGTGGGTCCTGGTCATGTAGGAGATTTATGTTGAAATCTCCTGTGAGCAGCAAATGATCTTTGTTAAGGCGTGAATCGATTATCAGGTTTCCTAGTTTTTCACTAAAGTGGCGGATGTTTGACTGTGGTAATCTGTAGATGTTTATCACTGTGATGGGTTTTTGCAGCTCTATTGATTTAAATTTAGCTATAATATATTCTCCATGTTCATCCCTTGTGCAAGAGTTTTTGATACATTCGAGTTGATCTGTATAATATATTGCTGTTCCACCCCCTCGCTGGTCTGTCCTACAGTTGTGAATGGCTGTGTAACCTGGGATGGCATAGACACCTGTAGTATCAGGCTTTAGCCAGGTCTCAGTGAGTGTGATGATTGACATATTGGACTGTAGGGATTGGAGTAGTGCTGTGAGGTCATCATAATGTTTGCTCAAAGATCTAACATTGTAATTGAAGATAGTTAAGTTATTGTTGGCTCTGAGTAATGTCTTTGCTTGATCAGCTGTGTAATAGTTACAGTTGCTGTTGGAGTCATGTAAGTCATTTAATAATAGGTTGATATCAGGATCAATGCCTGTAATCATAGGATTTAGTGTGATTCTATAACTAGACTTGAGAACAATAGATTATGCTAAACTTAATGATATGGTATTAGATTAAAGTCTTACTTGCTAATGGATTAAAACAATTATGTGCAAGTGTTTACAGGAATTTTTACAGTGATATAGGATATTTGAATAATGTTAATGATATACTAATTTAACTGTCTAATGAATGGTTAGAACAACTTCAATGACTAGTATTAAATTGATATGGAAAAATAAATTTTTGATTCAATATTGCACTGGTTGAAACTTTTAGTATATGAAAGGCAATAAGAGGTCAATGAATGCAAGGAGCTATTTGACTAATATTAAAAGTAATTTTGATTAAATTAAAGTTAATAAAGTGACTGAAGTTGGCTAATGGTAAAAGGTATTTATAAAATATAAGTAAATGATTGCACTTATCAGGTAGTTGCTATCAGGTAGTGCCTATTACATACATAGAACACTCTATGCAAATATTAACCCACCACTCAAACTTCTCCTTACCAATTTTAACAGGACACATGACCATAACACTAGACACAGATCACTCCTCAATGTTCCCCGTGTCCATCTAACACTATGTAAAAACTCAATGCATATAAAAGGCACAAAAATTTGGAATTCATTACCTGTCATTGCCAAAGAAACCCTGCCTGTACCCAATTCAAAACGATGCTAAAAAACCACCTTCTCACCCAAAGCTAAATGCTCAATATCAAACATTCCCAACAAAGTAGAATAATCACTTAATGTAAAACCTGACTAATCACTTAAATGTAAAAACCTGTTATGAATAATACATACTAAGCTAACTATTTCCACAACATTTACATTATAATGACCACGTAAACTGTAACTGCAATACAACTAATTGTTTTAAATTGTTATCTCACTCAATTAGTTGCATTGCTACAATTAATTTATATGTTCAACTTATATTCAAACTTTATAACTTAGATACGCAATTATACTTATTTTATAAATTATCAACCATAACTTTTTACCATGTAGTCTAGAATTAAGTAGACCTAAGAATGCCCGCAATACACAGCATATTAGGGGCTTTTGGCATGTACATCTCATTAATAACTTTATTTCTTGTCTACCATGTATCATTGTACCATGTCTCAATAAAGTATTATTATTATTATTATTATTATTATTATTATTATTATTATTATAAAGGAAATATAAAATAAGTCACATACACAATGAGGTAGTTGTTTGAATATAATAATACAATTAAGCAAATAAAGTGACTGAAATTTGCTTATGGTAAAAAGGTATTTAAAAGTGCTGAAATCGTACACTTTGGATTTCGACTGCTTTTTTCAGTGAAATTTTACCCTGGGTTTCATACATCCGCTCGGAAATCGTCCGTACCAGACGTGTCTGCCTGGGCTGCTCATACGTTCATGACTCACTCTTGGGCACATTAAATGTCTTATTTTATGTTTATATAGACATTTCCATTAATCCATATATGATATTTTCTTCAAAATTATATAAGAAACACGTTACATAGCATATAAAAATGCAATGTTTATAAATATGCAATGTTTATATGCTGTCGAGGGGTGGTAGTCGGTGGAGGGAAAACGTTACGTTTTCTCATGTCGAGAATTAGAGAAAACTGTATGAATCTGCGTTTGGCCCAATCACTTCCCTTAATACATAACGCTTTTGTTTGCAATTCTCGGCATGAATTATTCATTACTTCTCCCTTTGTTTATGATGGCATCTAAAGGTAGTTGTTAGAAACGATTAAACCCAGTGAACATGGTATGTCAATGGTAATAACATGAATAACAAAAAAAGGCACAATACCGTGACTGGAACAATACACACACAACCCGCACATATAAAAAAGAGAGGAGTTTACGACGACGTTTCGGTCCGACTTGGACCATTTACAAAGTCACACTAACACCACTTTCTTGTGCCCTACCCTGTCTGCCTGCCTATAAATACCCCTTCTACCTGTCCTTTGTGTTAGTGTGACTTTGTAAATGGTCCAAGTCGGACCGAAACATCGTCGTAAGCTCCTCTCTTTTTTATATGTGCAGGTTGTGTGTGTAATAACATGGCTCTGGGCCGGATTAAATATCGTGCAGCTATGTAGGTAGGTGTATGTATGTAGCCCAGGCTACCTACCGGCTACCTACATCTACCAGCTACCTACATCTACCGGCTACCAACACTTGACTTCCTACAAATAAGTACTACTCGCCTCTCGCCCTACATTAAGGCTACAAATATTTTTTCAAATTCAAATTTTTATTTCCTTGCAAGTTTACATTGAGATTATATAATTACAATAATGAGTTGCAATGCCAAAAGAGCCACTATCATGCCATGGCATTATGAGCAGACTAAATTTAATGGCTTACAGACTACTTAATGCTACTAGAGAAATTGATAATAGTTTGTTTGAGTTGTACATCTGTTTTTAATTATAACAGACAGCAAGTTTACTCAAATTAACAATCTGGGGATATAACATTTGGACAAGTTGAAAGTATTTTGCAGGTTGTTTATATCAATAGTAAATAATTAAATTATATTATTTGGTAAAGTTAAGTATTGAGTACATATTGAGTTTTTAGTTTAGGGTGAGTATGTGGTTTTTGAGAAGAGTCTTAAATTGATGTTCAGACCGGGTTACTTTAGTATTTACTGGTAATGAATTCCAAATTTTGGGCCCCTTTATGTGCATAAAGTTTTTGCATAGTGTGTTATGGACACGGGGTACATCAAATAGTGATCTGTGTCTAGTGTTATGGTCGTGCGTCCTGTTAAGGTTGGTGAGGAGAAGTTTGAGCGGAGGGTTTATGTTTGAGTGTAGAGTTCTGTGTATGTAGTAGGCACAATAATAAGTATGGATGTTCTTGACGGTGAGTAGTTTTAGACTTTTGAATATTGGTGGAGTATGTTGTCTGGAGTGGGAATTTGTTATCATTCTGACTGCAACCTTTTGTTGGGTTATTAGTGGTCTTAGTGTGATTGAATGTTGTTGATCCCCATTGTTATGTTATTTTTCCCTTTATTTTATCATCAAGGTTCTCACTACATGTTCTAGTATGGGGGTATTAAAGGTCTTAGGGTAAAATGATACTTACATTCATGATCAGCTGCTGTATCTGAAAAAACTTCACCAGTCCTCTCCATGGGTTATTTAAACCACAATTAGCAAAATAACATCTATTTAGAGATACACTATTTATATATATACAATAATCAGATCTTATTCATAACATGACCCATAGCAGTCACATGACATGGTCCACCTCCACTCTTAACACCCAATTTTCTCCACATCACTCCTACTCTCAGTGTCTTTACACACTATAACTCACAGAATATCATGGTAACATCGATCTACAGCACACCTCTTACCTCTTGGCACACTCATTCTGCCCAGAAAACAAAGTTAAGGTAAGAGAGAGCCACCATACTAGCTTCCTCCAGCCATCTTGGAAGTGAGAGAGAGTGGGAAGGAGGAGTCTATCCAAGCTCCTTCCACTCCTAAAACAAAATAATGAAAAGCAAAAGACTGTCGCTTTGCACACTCTACAAATGTACCCACAATACATCTTATTTATTTACAATGAGACATGCAACTTTATAACTACGTATTTAAATGTGTGTATTTATAACCTATTATATTGAGAAAATCAGGTTAATTCAGCTTCTTTAAGTCTTAAGGGTGGCCTAACCTCAAAACATTTAAGCAGTAATTCTGAGTAATTCAATATAATTAGGTATTCATGTTACTTAATTGCAACAATTCATGTTGGGTTCTATAGCCCCCATAACAAGCCCATAACACCCCATAACACCCATGCACAAATTCCATAGGTGAGATAAGTGTAGATGAGTAAATGATACAGTGCAAGGAGAGCTGATTGTGGAACATAGTACCATATCTTTGATAGTATGCCTACTGTTTTGGAGATTTTCCTAGGTGGATCCTAGGAATTTTCCCTTATGTGAGTCTTGTGATGGGTGAACCATTTAGTGTTATATTAAGTGGAACATTTGTAGCTCTGTTTCCAAATTGAATGAAATAGGTTTTGTCAGTATTGAGAGTTAGCTTATTAGTCATCATCCAGGTAGATCTTTTCTGCAATTCAGTATTAACAGTGGTGGTTAGTATGACTGGGTTTGGATGAGAGAAGACATATGTTGTGTCATCTGCAAATAATATGGGTTTGAGTAGTTGTGACGCATTCGGTAGGTCATTGATGTAAATGAGGAAGAGGAGTGGGCCAAGGACACTTCCTTGCAGGACGCCGACTGTAATTGGTTGTGTAGAAGAGTTAGCTCTATTTGTGTACACATATTGACTTCTGTTACTAAAGTATGACTAGGTAGTTGAGAGAGTGCCCTCTTATGCCATAATGTGTTAATTTAATGTGCAGCAAATCATGGTCAACTGTATCAAAACCTTTACATAAATCAATGAAGATTCCCAGCAGGACTTCTTTATTCTCGAGAGCGGTGTATATTAGTTCTAGCATGTGTATAGTACAGTCATCCCTCCGTTTTCGTGTTTAATCCGTTCCTGAGGGATGCACTAAAACTGAAAAACACGAAAACTGAAACCATTTTCCCCATGAGAAATAATGGAAATTCAATTAATCCGTTCCAGAAACCCAGAAGTTTGGAAAAAAAAAATTTGGGGGGCCTTAAAGATAGATTTACATGTACAAATGAATGAAATGAATGTGGCACTTACCTTTATTGAAGACTGATGTTGCTGGATCTAAGAGAGGGAGGAGGGGAGAGGGAAGAGACCCTATTTTTTGGAAGGGGAATCCCCTTCCATAAGGAATTTAGGTACCAAGTCCTTATCCGGGGTCACTTCCCTGCATGCCTGCTACACTCCCTCCCTGTCTGCTACACCCCCCCTGGCCTGCTACACACCCTCCCTGCCTGCTACACTCCCTGCATACATGCTACACTCCCTGCATACATGCTACACTCCCTGCATACATGCTACACTCCCTGCATACATGCTACACTCCCTGCATACATGCTACACTCCCTGCATACATGCTACACTCCCTGCATTCATGCTACACTCCTGCATTCATGCTACACTCCCTGCATACATGCTAAGCACTCCCTGCATACATGCTACACTCCCTGCATACACTGCATACATGCTCCCTGCATACATGCTACACTCCTGCATCATGCTACACTCCTCACTGCATCTCACATGCTACACTCCTGCATACATGCTACACTCCTGCATACATGCTACCCCACATCCCTGCATACATGTACACTCCCTGCATACCTGCTACACTCCCTGCATACCTGCTACACTCCCTGCATACCTGTACACTCCCTGCATCTGATACACTCCTGCATACATGCTACACTCCCTGCATCCTGCTACACTCCCTGCTACTGCTACACCTCCCTGGCTTGCTAAACCTCCCTGGCTTACACCTGTCCTCCCTGCATACTGCTACACTCCCTGCATACATGCTACACTCCCTGCATATGCTCATGCTACACTCCCTCATATCATGCTACACCCCTGCATACATGCTACACTCCCTGCATACTGCTACACTCCCTGCATAGCTGCACACTCCCTGCATACATGCTACACTCCTGCATACATGCTACACTCCTGCATACATGCTACACTCCCTGCATACATGCTACACTCCCTGCATACATGCTACACTCCCTGCATACATGCTACACTCCTGCATACATGCTACACTCCCTGCATACATGCTACACTCCCTGCATACATGCTACACTCCTGCATACATGCTACACTCCCTGCATACATGCTACACTCCTGCATACATGCTACACTCCCTGCATACCTGCTACACTCCCTGCATACCTGCTACAATCCCTGCATACCTGCTACACTCCTTGCATACCTGATCACTCCCTGCATACCTGATCACTCCTGCATACATGCTACACTCCTGCATCCTGCTACACTCCCTGCATACATGCTACACTCCCTGCATACATGCTACACTCCCTGCATACCTGTTACACTCCTGCATACATGCTACACTCCCGGCATACATGCTACACTCCCTGCATTCATGCTACACTCCTTGCATACATGCTACACTCCCTGCATACATGCTACACTCCTGCATACCTGTTACACTCTCTGCATACCTGATACACTCCTGCATACCTGCTACACTCCCTGCATACCTGGTACACTCCTGCATACGTGGTACACTCCCTGCATACATGCTACACTCCCTGCATACATGCTACACTCCCTGCATTCATGCTACACTCCTTGCATGCATGCTACACTCCTGCATGCATGCTACACTCCCTGCATACCTGCTACACTCCCTGCATACCTGATACATTCCTGCATACCTGATGCACTCCTGCATACATGCTACACTCCCTGCATTCATGCTACACTCCCTGCATACCTGCTACACTCCTGCATACATGCTACACTCCTGCATACATGCTACACTCCCTGCATACCTGCTACACTCCTGCATCATGCTACACTCCTGCATACATGCTACACTCCTGCATACATGCTACACTCCTGCATACATGCTACACTCCTGCATACATGCTACACTCCTTGCATACATGCTACACTCCTGCATACATGCTACACTCCCTGCATACATGCTACACTCCCTGCATACATGCTACACTCCTGCATACCTGCTACACTCCTGCATACCTGCTACACTCCCTGCATACCTGCTACACTCCCTGCATACCTGATCACTCCTGCATACCTGATACACTCCCTGCATACATGCTACACTCTCTGCATACATGCTACACCCCTGCATACATGCTACACTCCTGCATACCTGTTACACTCCTGCATACATGCTACAGTCCCTGCATACATGCTACACTCCCTGCATTCATGTATAAACTCCTGGGGTGATGTTCACTCAAGCATAAACAATGCATACATGCTACACTCCCTGCATACATGCTACACTCCCTGCATACCTGTTACACTCCCTGCATACCTGATACACTCCCTGCATACCTGCTACACTCCCTGCATACCTGCTACACTCCCTGCATACCTGTTACACTCCCTGCATACATGCTACACTCCTGCATACATGCTACACTCCCTGCATTCATGCTACACTCCTTGCATGCATGCTACACTCCCTGCATACATGCTACACTCCCTGCATACCTGCTACACTCCCTGCATACCTGATACATTCCCTGCATACCTGATACACTCCCTGCATACATGCTACACTCCTGCATACATGCTACACTCCCTGCATTCATGCTACACTCCTGCATACATGCTACACTCCTGCATACATGCTACACTCCTGCATACATGCTGCACTCCCTACATACCTGCTACACTCCCTGCATACATGCTACACTCCCTGCATACCTGCTAAACTCCCTGCATACCTGCTACACTCCCTGCATGCCTGCTACACTCTTAAACTCCATCGTGTTTCTCACTTTCTTTACCAAAGGACTGGCACTAGGAGCTTTCTTTGGGCCCATGGTAGCTTATTTAGTAGTCACACACAATAATCAAGGCCCAAAAACAATGAATTGTTAATAAATGTTTTGTATAAACTCCTGGGGTGATGTTCACTCAAGCGTAAACAATGCTAGACTGCGCGACAATGTGCGTGGGAGGTGCGTGGGTGGTGGCCTATGGCCTTTGTATGTGTGCGGCACTGGTGGACAGGTTCCGGACCAAGCACGAAAACGGAGGGAATCACATGAAAACAGAGGTCAATTTTCCACGAAAAAACTGCACGAAAACTGAAACACACGAAAACAGAGATACACGAAAACGGAGGGATGACTGTAGCATCATATGTGCTTTTATTAGTCCAAACTGACAAGGGTTAAGTATGTAGTGTGAGACGAGATAGGAATAGATCTGCCTATGAATTAATTTTTCAAAGATTTTAGAAAGCAGAGGTAAGTTAGATATTGGTCTATAGTTATTCAAGTCTTCTTGATCTCCTCCTCTGTGGATCGGAGTGACCCTCGCTATTTTAAGAATTGATGGGAAGGTGGTGAAAGACTGGGTATCCCTAAACTGCTGACAATGCAGCAATGGTTTGACACTTGATGATCTTGCATTGCTTCAGGGAACCCCTGGCTTTGTGTTTTCACTGTTACACATAAAATGTCTGTCTGTCTAGCTCTGTCTGCCTATGTATGTCTGTCTTTCTGTCTGCCTGTGTGTGCCTGTCTTTCTGTCTGCCTGTGTGTCTCTGTCTTTCTGTCTGCCTGTGTGTGTCTGTCTTTCTGTCTGCCTGTGTGTCTCTGTCTGTCTGTCTGTGTGTGTCTCTTTCTGTCTGCCTGTGTGTCTCTTTCTGTCTGCCTGTGTGTCTCTCTCTTTCTGTCTGCCTCTGTGCCTATCTGCTTGTCTTTCTGTCTCAGAGAGCGGCTCATGAACCAACAGTTATTACACAGGATGCAGTGATGTCTGATTCCTGATAAGTGAACATGGTATTACTTGCCAGTCATGCGTATTATGTCTTATATCTACAAGCACATTGTATAGCACTGGATTTTTTGGGTTATTCTAGGTAATTTACACTGTATGTTAACTGTACTTACGTGTACCTGTGAGAAAGAGACACAGAGTCAGAGATAGACAGACAGACAGATACAGATGAAGAGACAGCCATAGTCAGTCAGCCAGCCAGCCAGCTGGCCTGACAAATATGTATTACACGTTCCAGAATCGTTTCTCTTTACGTAGGGCATAGGTTATAGGACATTCTGGCAGGATGACACTACCAGTGGTATCAAAAATGAAAGGATGTTGCACAAATGTTGTGCATGGGTTATTATCGAGGTTTTTGATATTTCCTCGATCACTTGTGGCCACATCCATCTCAGCCACTAAACTTTGGATCAACATCGCTTTCCTCTTAAAAGGGGAGTGTTAATACAACATGACATCAGTGAATCCCTGGTGTTTGCCACGCTTTTTGCTCTAGCTGGCTCTCAATTGAACTGGTGCTCCCACAAGGTATTAAGTGGTCCCAAATTTTTTTAATACTGCATGCATTGAGTGTGCAGACCTATTCTCTCATGTCTAGGTGACTCAGGCCTATCACACCAAATTTGAAGGCATGAAAAATGAAACATTGATCTATGTTCAGAGCACTACGCGAGTGAACGTAGATCTACGTTTGGACAGTTTAAGGGTTAATAAAAAAAAAGGTCAGAATACATATTATATATTCAAAATGCTCAGGTATTTTGAATAATGCTGCTAATGAATGAACAGCATGCCCATATATCGATTGTGTAGTATGCTTGATTTTTTAATAAAGAATGCCTAAAAAAGAAAAAGTAACTAAAATGCCTGTTAAACTGGGTCAATTTTGGCTTTAGATTTGTAATCAGCATACATACTCAAGTAAACAAAAAGGCACAATACCGTGACTGGAATAATACACAAATAACCCGCACGTAGGAGAAAGGAGCTTATGACGATGTATCGGTCTGAACTAAGTTGCAAACTATTTTTTTTTGTTTTATGTACTGTAATAAATTTGTGAGTTTCAAGAATGTAATGATATTCTCAGTGCAATCAGTATTTCTGATAGTGTACATGCTTTTATCTTATTTCAGGTTTTCCTGTTAGACACTCAATGGAGTAGTGCATCTGCAACTGTTGACAACCCAGATGCTGAAGATCGTTCGTTTATCTTCCTTTTATACCCAGAAGGGGAGGGACCTACCTATAAAATGGGTAATATTAATGTAGACATGACAGAAGAAGGAGAACCTGTTCGTGTGCCCTTCCGCACGTTGGTTGTAGGTCTCCTTTCTCATCAGATTCTTCTTCAGACCTTGGGGACACTTCTAGTTCGGGGCTCTCCACATATTATTCCAAGGTAGGTGATTTTTTAACCCATAAACGGTCCAAATGTATATATATGTTCACTACCCCAGTGCCCCGAATATTTTGAAAACAAAAAAAAAAAAAGTTTTATTTTATAGAAATAAAGAGCACATTTTTCTAAGTGTTATAGGATAAAAAAAAAATTAGGGTCAGTACTTACCGAGATATGAGGCCGAGAAGTTGACACGATGCTCACCTGACGGCAACATCGAGTCCTGCTGCTTGCAGAAGTGTTGCCGATATACCTTTTTTTCTCATTTTTATATTATTTTATATAATATTTATGTTCTGATAATTACAATTTATAGTAGTTCTTTGTTCTAACACTAATATTAACCCTTTCAGGGTCCGTGCCATAGTTCTACGGCTTTGAGTTCTGGGTCCAAACCGTAGTTCTATGTCATGAGCTCAGCTCACTCAGATAAGCTTTGAGCGGTAAATTTGGGCCTAGATATGAGAGAATACATCTATGTGGTAAGTGTGCACCACATAAAACAAATCCTGCAGCACACAGTGCATAATGAGAGAAAAAAAAAACTGAAACCGCAATTTTTGATTAAAACAGCGAATTTGCAGTGTTTTTTTGTATACTTTTTATAGTTATATTTGCGATTTCGTTTTCTCATTGATAGAATGGAAGATATATTACAGATATAGAGATGATTTTGATTGGTTTTAGTACTGGAAATGGCTTGAAACTGAGCTCAAAGTAGCGGAAATGTTAAATTTTTGCCGATGTTCAAGAGTAAACAAATGACCTCACACGTCTAATACACGCCAGCTGGTGGGTCTAATATACGTTCACAAATGTGGTGATATTATTTGTACAATTATTATAATATTGCATAACAGTAAATCTTCCATTTTTTGGTTTGAATAAAAATTCATTATGTGAATAAAAAATCAAAATGGAATTCATTTGTAAAGACTGAAAACGTAACTAATGAACAGAGGAAATGTTAGTTTAGTGCCAGGAATGCCTGCATTGTTTATTCTGCACCCTGTTTTGAAATTGGAATATTTTGAACTTTGAGTTAAATTGGCTAAATTACCAATTTCCAATCACTTTATTTTGGAGTTGAAACAGTTGACTGGGCGATTTCTTGTGCTCAATCGATAGAAAAGAAGTAATACTAGTGAAATAGCTAAGAATTTGGTCGACTGGAATAATGTAATTGGCCTAAAATGGGAGTCAAAGTCGGCAAAATCGCCGATGCATAAATATCGCCGACACATCAAAATTCACAAGAGATAATTTCATCAATTTTCAATCAAATTTAGTACTTTTTGTTTTATTACCTTCAGAAACAGATTCTCTACCATTTCATAAGAAAAAATAAGAATTTTTTTTTTTAAATTCTTGGACACTGGCACACCCCTTCCAAAAATGGCCTTGGACCCTGAAAGGGTTAAGTACTGAAATTGTACTCAAATTGCCACAAACTCACTGACAGGTGGACATTTACACCCGCCTTGGTCATTTACTATTGTCTAGGAATATATACAAAGTATTTATAGGTCCCAGCAATGTTTTGGATACGTGGGAGTACATAATAATAATAATAGGAATAATAATAATAATAATAATAATAATAATAATAAAAATAATAATAATAAGAATAAAAATAATAAGTTCCCTTGAAGCATGATGTAAGACAAGTCAGTGCACTGCTGACAGTGATAAGATAAGATAAGTGGTGACTAACTAACAAAAAAAGCACAATACCATGACTGGAACAATACACACACAACCCGCACATATAAAAGAGAGGAGCTTACGACGACGTTTTGGCCCGACTTGGACCATTTACAAAGTCACACTAACACACAGAGACGGTGTCTCTGTATGTTAGTGTGACTTTGTAAATGGTCCAAGTCGGGCCGAAATGTCGTCTAAGTGGTGACATTTGATGAGCATACACGAGGGTGCAGTGATAAGATAAGGGGTGACATTTGATGGGCATCCCCCTCTGTTTTCACTGTTACACAAACATATCTGTCTGTCAAGCTCTCTGTCTGTCAGGCTCTCTGTCTGTCAAGCTCTCTGTCTATCTGCCTGTCTGTCAAGCTCTCTGTCTATCTGTCTGTCCGTCTAGCGTCTAACTCTCTTGTCTCAGAGAGAGCCACTTCTGAACCAACAGGTATTATACACGACTGCGTCGTCACGTCTGGTTAATGAGCAAGTAAATATGCATTTGCCAGTCATGTTTACACATATCTACAAGCAGAGTACAGTGGTCCCTCGGTTTTTGTGCATCTCCAAACTCGAACATTTATGTAAGTGTATTTTCGTAAGTGCTGTTGCAAGTGTATTTTTGGGGTCTTAAATAGACTAACCTACGTGACATTATTTCTTAAGGAAGTAAATTCGTTCGGTAATGGCACTTGAGCAGCATTCTGGAACGAATTTTCGGCGAAAACCGAGGGACCACTGTATAACACTTTGTCTGGATTTTTTGGGTTATCCTAGGTAATTTACACTATGTATAATTGTATTTGTGTACCTGTGAGACGGAGATAGACAGAGTCAGATAGAAAGAGATAGACAGATACAGATAGACAGAGACAGATAGACACAGACATAGACACAGACAGATAGACACAGACAGATAGACACAGGCAGATAGACACAGACAGATAGACACAGACAGATAAACAGAGACAGATAGACAGAGACAGACAGACAAAGATAGACAGGCATAGGTTATAAGACATTTTGAAAGGATGTTGCTTAAGTGTTGCACATGGGTTATTATCAAGGTTTTTGATATTTCCTCGACCACTTATGGCCACATCCACCTCAAAGCCACTAACCTCGGGGTCAACATCACTTTCCACTTAAAATGGGAGAGTTAATACTACATGAAATCAGTGAATCCCTGGTGTTTGCCGCGCTGTTTGCTCTAGCTGGCACTCAATTGAACTGGTGCTCCCACAAGGTACTAAGTGGTCCCAGATTTTTTTAATACAGTGCACACCAAGGGCTAAGACCCATTTTATGCTGACCAGGCATCTCAGGCCAATCATGTCAAATTTGGAGGCAGGAAAAATAAAACATAAATATACGTTTGGGGCAGTAGCGGTACTAACGTATATATACGTTTGGACTGTTTACGGGTTAAATACAGCCTCTCCTCACTTAACAATGTAGTTCCGTTCTTAAGACCACGTCGTAAAACAAATTCTTCTCAAAAATCACCTACTCACCCTATACTAAATACTCATACTGTAACAAACTTTCAAACCCAATGTTATTTTACTTAAGATAATCTCAGTTTTATATTGTCATCCTCCTTAACACTTGTTGCAATTTCATATCATCATATTGTCATTTAAAATAGTATAGTATCATCATTTTGTTAATTTGAAATAAAATATATAACTAGAAGAAACTCAATAAATTTTTCTAGTATTGTTATTATACTAGTATAGCATCAACATATTGTAACTTGAAATAAAATATACAACTAGATTAAACTCAACCAATTTCTCTAGTATTGTCTTTTGATAGTATGTAAAATCATATTGTAATTTGAAATAATACATAACTAGAATAAACTCAATCAATTTCTCTAGCATTAAGTACTTAGTGAATAAGTCTTTAGAATAAGCTGCCCCTAATGCCATGGCATGCCAGTGGCTCTCCTTGCATTACAATTTTATAATTGTAACTACCAATAACAATGTACACTTGTAACATGCATTGAAATAAAAATATTATTATATTATTATTATTATAAGTGAGGAGCATACTATAATAGTAGTGGGTTTGTGTCTGCTATCTTTCATATTGTTTTAATGTCACCTTTGTACCATTTGTAACATTTCTGATATATTTTTAAAGGTTTATAGAGTAGTGTACTGTGTATTCTAACCCCTTAACTGTCCAAATGTAGATCTACATTGTTACTGCTAGCACTCCAAACGTAGATCAACGTTTTATTTTCCTGCCTCCAAATTTGGCACTATTGGCCTGAGATGCCTGGTCAGTATAGAATAGGTCTTAACACTTGGTGTGCGCTGTATTAAAAAAATCTGGGACCATTTGTCCGGGGGGGCACCAGTTAATGAGCCCGCTGAAAAAAGCGGAAAAAAGGGGATTACTGATGTCATGTTAAACACTCCTTTTTGGGAAATGTTTGACCCGGTTTTGTGGTTTTCGATGGTGTCTCGTTGTCGGGAATATAAAAACCTAGTAAATCATTATTATAGGGGGTAAATTACCTAGGATAACCCAAAAAACCAGACAAAGGTATATGTGCTTGTGGATGCATAATCATTGGCAAATAATCCTTTTCACGCAGGGAAAGGAGATGACCGGGGGAAACCGGGCAAGAGGGACTTCCTCGCCGCTGTCAGCGTAGCATCTGAAGCAATTCGTTTCTTATATTGCAAAGACTCCATTTAATTTTTTTATCCTATAACACAAAAATTGTGCTCTTTTATTTCTATAAAAAATTTCAAAACATTCAAGTACTGGGCTTAGCTAACGTATATATATGTTGGACCGTATAACCCTTAAACGTCCAAACGTATATTTACGTTACTTCCGCGCAGTGCCCCTAATTTTTTGAAAAAAAAAAAAATTTTTTATAGAGTAAAGCAAAGAGCACATTTTTTTGGGCGTTATAGGATAAAAAAGAATTTCTGGGTCAGTAGTTACCGAGATATGAGGCGGAGAAGTTGGCACCTGGGATACTCACCTGACAGCAACAAAGAGTCCTGCCACTTGGCAGAATCGTTGCTCGATATACCTTTTTTCACTTTTTTATTATTTTATACTTTATGTTCTACAATCACAATTTGCAGTTCTTGTGATTTCATAGCTAATCTTTGTTCTGACACTAATATTAGGTACTGAAATTGTACTCAAATAATAATAATAATAATGATAGTGCATAAAAAAAAAAATAATAATAATAATAATGATAGTAATAATAATAATAATAGTGAATAATAATAATAATAATAATAATAATAATAATAATAATAATAATAATAGTATAATAATAATAATAATAATAATAAAAATAATAATAAGTGCATAATATTAATAATAATAATAATAATCACACAATGTAATAATAATAATAATAATAAAAAGATTTGTGTCGCCGCCTTATCTCATCTGATCTCCACTAATGACCCTGGTGACATTTCAGAGAAGGGGTGAGCAGTAGTCTTATTCTCTTATCAGTCCAGTAATTACCATAATGACATTTGACAGCTTACATTACATAATCCCCAAGACATAGAGAGGAGCACATTTACAAAGTGTTTTCGACTTCTGGACCATTTACAAAGCAAATGGTCCAAGTCGGCCGAAACGTACTGCCGTAAGCTCCTCTCTTTTATATGTGCGGTTGTGTGTGTATTGTCCCAGTCACTGTATTGTGCCTTTTTTGTTATTTACATTGCTTCCTTTATTTAAGTTAAGTGCAAACCTGTCTGTCTGTCTGTTTGTCTGTCTGTATCTGTCTGTCTGTGTGTCTGTCTTTCTGTCTGCCTGTGTGTCGTCTCCTTTCTGTCTGTTTGTCTCAGAGAGTAGCTCAAGAACCAACTGGTATTACGAGATCACAAGCACATTATAAATACTCCTCTTGTCTTGATTTTTTTAGTTATCTCTAGGTAATTTACACTATGTATAATTGTATTTACATATGTGTTCCTGTGAGATAGAGACAGATAGAGACAGAGACAGATAGATACAGACAGACAGACAGAGATAGACAGCCAATCAGGTATCCAGCTGACCAGCCAGCCGCTAGCCAACCAGCCGTTTGCCAGCCAGGTCCCCATGCAGGAGGCAGCCAGCTGGCCTGCCAGCCTGCTGACATCACTTTCACTTCAAAGGGAGTGTTAATAGGATATGACATCAGTGAATCTATAGTGTATGCCGAAGTGTTTGCTCTAGCTGGCCCTCAAATTAACTGGTGCTCCCACAAGGTACTAAGTGGTCCCAGATTTTTTTAATATGGCGCACACCAGTGTTAAGACCTACTTATACTCATTAAGCACATTCAGGCCATCACAGTGCTAGGAAAATAAAATGCAAATACGTTTGTAGTGCTAACGTGAAACAGGATGTGAGTCGCTTGTAAGGGTTAATAAGAAGATGGAAGGTGAACATTGCTCATGCCAGATGGTAACAGCAGCTGTAATATAGTGACCCTCGGTGCTGTGGTACGCTCAGAGCGTTACCACTATCATCCAATTTGTTCTCAGGAAAAATAAATTACCCACCTCGTGTCACACATATAAAGCACTGTTAATACAATAGCTTGATTTCCGAGGTGACCAAACTTCTGGGGGTCCACTGCATTGCTGAAGCTGGCTCGGTGCTGCCATTCACCATATTGCTATCAATGATGAATGGGCTTTATTTCTTACCATCTCTTTGGGTTATTTACCATCAGAGAGGGGAATATGCCCAGCCCTGGTGAGACCAGCCATGGCCAGAAGTGTGCCATTGGCATCTGGAGCTGGGATCTAACCCTGCAAGGCAGATATTCCGGGCAGATATGGCCTAAAGAAGAAAGAGAGCCAATAGAGAATTATATACTATAAAATTCAAGATCAAAGATGGGCCAGAATAGCAGTTAGCTTATTTGAGAAACATGCCAGTATCAGTCATTATGAACCAACATACTCCACACCAGTAAGAGATGGATGCAGATGCAACATTGGGTTACACAGTGAATTGTAAAAAATTGTGTATAAAAGGCTCCATATATAATGTCAGTTTCAAGATTTGAAATTCTGAAATCTCGCATGTGTATTGTCTCGAAATATCAGTATAGAGGTGTAGCCATGTCAAAGGTTTGGTGGCAGCTGGAATGTCATCAGCAGTTTGCGGTCCACGTGTATTTTTACAGCCTAGCATTGCGTTTTATTGTTGTTATGCTCACGATTTTTTAAGGTCTATGTGTGCAAGGGCGTGTGCAGTGGACCCTGAGTCCCCTGACACATGAAATTTGAAAATGGCTCCAAAATATTGCCTGATTTCTTGTGATTTGGCTTAGCCCGGCAGCCATGAAATGGCCTCGAGCGCCCCAGCTGTGGCACAAACACCAGTTGTCACGCGACTAGGCTCACGCGGCTCATAACATTTTCATATTTTCATTTGCTGCGTTGCACCGCAACAAGACATGGGCCCAAGAAAGTTTCCTAAAGAAAGTGAGAAATGATAAAAGTAAAAGAATATAGAGTGGAATATAGTGTATGTGGCGGAGCTTCAGATGAACGGAAGGTCATTCACCATCACTTCATAGCGGTGAAAATGAAATAAAACAGTTAATATGCTAAAGGGTGAATATGTTAATGAAAAGAGATCGAATAATCGAAGATGCTGAGAAGTTGTTGCTGGTGGGATCGCGTCGATAATTTGCGGCAAGGTAGCTGCAGGCCTTGTAGCAGCTGACCAGTGCTGATCTATGAATTAATGCCGTTGGCCCGAAAGGCGTGAGCGGCACACAATGGGAGAGGCTACCAAACATGCGGCCGAAAATTGGTGTGAATTGGGCGACAGTGTAGAGCGAGCACTTGCCTCTGCGGCCACTGCATGAAACAGGCCTCTTTGGGTCGCCAAAGAGATCTTATCACAGAGGCATCACAGGAAAGACAGGCTGACTCTCAGGCTGCAGGGTGGGGATTTCAAAGTGAAGTCAGTGTATCACTCTGAAAACTTCAGAGTGCAGCAGCCGCTGCTGTTGACGAAGGAGAGCTAACAGTAAGGCATACACATTTGTTCTTTCTGATTGGTTCAATGAAGTGTTTATCTCAGTGAGAAAAATTTGAGGTGTGGGATTCAAGTGCCCTCCTACTGGGACAATGCTTGCCTCCTGCCTCGCAGCTGGGGGCAGAAGGAGCTCTTACTGTCACAGCAGCTCATGTCTCTGGTCAATCACCCTCCTCTCCAGCCTCACAGACAGCATCAGCTCAACTCCGTGCCCCACACCAAAGCAATGTTTAAAGGGTGCTGATTGACTGACTCACTGATCCCTAAGAAAGTTCTGAAGTCACTCCCTGCCAAGCCTACCTATGTTTATGTAATGAGGATATTGAAGGATCTTTCCAGAACTTCTTAGTCAATTGAGAGTCCGAGGTCATGTCAAAGCACCTTTGAAACATTGCTTTGGTGTAGAGTTTTTTGAAGTTTGAAATGATTCGCTGGTCTGTGGGCTGGAGGAGAGAGGTATTAGGGGGCATGAACTTCACTGTGACGAAATTAAACCTTCACCATTTGCTCTTCCAAGTCTTGAGGATGAGCAGGAGCAAGCATTGTCCATTACCAGGAGGCACTTGAGATCCACTCTGTTTCAGGAGGTATTTCTTCACACTGGGGATAAACACTTCATTGAACCAATCAAGGAAAAATTTCGTAACCCATGCCTTACTGTTAGCCTTCCTCATCACACACAAATTAGCCTTGGCGACACTGTTTTTCTTGAACACTCTGGGATTTTCAGAGTGATACACGAGTAAAGGCTTCACTTTGGAAATCCCCACTAGCATTGTACCACACACAACATGTGAGAGTTAGCCTGTCTTTCATAGGGCTTGTGTCCCAGTGCCTTTTCCTCCTCTGTGATGTAGGTCCTCTTGGCATTTTCTTCCAAAAGAGGCCTGTTTCTGTCACAATTGAACACTTGGGACAAATTTTCAGCCTCTACATAGTCCTTGGAATTCACATATGAATTTTCAGCCGCATGCTTGTCAGAATCCGCAGCTCCTCCATGCCTTACAACATTGTGTATGCCACTCACTTCTTGAAATTTCTGAACCATCCTTTGCTGGCATTGAATTCCCTTAGATCACACTGCTCCAGGCATTTTCTTTACAAGATCGGGCTCATGCAGCTGCCTTGCCTTTTCGCAAATTATCGACTGTGTAACACTATCTCCCTGCCAACTCTTTGTCTGATCCACACCAGCAACAACTTCTCAACAACATCTTCGATTATTTACGTCCTTTTTCGTTAGCATATTCACCCTTTTCGCATAATTAGCCATGTTTTTGATTTCTCATTTTTTCACCACTATGGAAGTGATGGTT
This sequence comes from Cherax destructor, assembly GCA_009830355.1. NCBI lineage: Eukaryota > Metazoa > Arthropoda > Malacostraca > Decapoda > Parastacidae > Cherax > Cherax destructor. Next base: position 19,647 of record WNWK01032677.1, read on the forward strand.
GAATGGGCCTTCCCCTGCTCATCCTGCAGAGCTCCGCCACATGCACTCACTCATATTTTTCTATGATCTCTTTTACTTTTATCATTTTCTCTACTTTCTTTGTTTCAAAGGAGCTTTTGGGCCCATGGTGGCTTATTTTAGCAGTTGCAAGCACTAAAACAAATGAAATATTAAGAAATGTTTGGTATGAACGCGTGAGGTTATCGTCACGCTGGAGATACAATGCCAGACTGACTCGGAATGGTGTTTGAGTGCCCGCAGCGGCTGGAGGCCGCTCGGATGCATTTCATACAACTGCCGATTTCCTAAGCCAAATCACAAAAATCAGGCCAATATTTTACAAAAGGCCGATTTTCAAATTTCATGATATTCAAGGGGGATGAATTTCAAGGTCCACTGTACACACACCCTTGCACACACTAGGCCTTAAAGGAAAATCGTGAGAGCATAACAACAATAAAATAAGCAATGGCCTAGACTTGGCCAAAAATACCACCCACACATACCTACACCAAACTACATGACTTGTTCCAGCTGCCACTGTTCTCGCATTCGACCAATAAACACACCTCTCCTGCTCCCGTCCTGTCCTGGCTACTCTTTTCTAGACTAATACACATGCAGTTTCAGAACAAATCTTGGAAACTGACATTATATGGAGCATTTTTTATACACAATTTTTTACAATTCACTGTGTAATAGTTCATACGTGTGTTTCTCATATATCAATGATCTATCACTTACCTGGTGTGATGGAATATGTTGGTTCATAATGTGTCTCTCTCTCTAGCACTTGATATAGCCTATGTTTCTCCAAATAAATGCTTGCTGTTCTGAGCATCTTTTGGATCTTGGATTTTATAGTATATAATTCCCTATTAAATCTCTTTAGGCCATATCATCACCGGGGATGTCTGCCTTGCAAGAAGTTTAGATCAAGCTCAAGATGCCAATGAAAACTTACTTGGTATTATGAAGGGTTCTCACTAAATTTGGGGCATATTCCTCTCTGATGGTAAATGGCTTAAAGGATGGTAAGGAAACTCATTATTCATCAGTGATAATGTAATATGAATTAGATAGCAGCATACAGTTGTAACTTGCAATGCAGTGGACCCTCAAGTTTTCGTCACCGAAATCAAAACTATTATGTAAGTTTAATATTGCAAGTGCTTTTGTATGTATTTTTGGGGTCTGAAAGGATTAATCTAATTTACATTTTTCCTTAAGGGAACAAATTGCTCGGCACGGCACTTGAACAAATTTTCTGAATGAATTATGACCGAAACTCGGGGGTCCACTGTATTACAAAGTACTGTTATACTTTATCTGCAAGTAAACTAATGTTCACTCTTCCTACACTTCTTGTTAACCCCAACCCTTAAACGGTCCACACGTATATTTACGTTAGCACTGCTACTGCCCCAAACGTACTTTACGTTTTATTTTTCCTGCCTCCAAATTTGGCACGATTGTAGCTCTGGAGATGCCTTGTAGGAATGGGTCTTAACACTCGGCCATATTGTGGGCCTGGGACCACTCTAGTGCCTGTGGGAGCACCAGCCACTTGAGGCCAGCCAGAGCAAACACTTCGGCATACACTATAGATTCACTGATGTCATATCCTACAACACTCCCTTGAAGTGGAAAGCGATGTCAGCAGGCTGCAGGCCAGCTGGCTGCCTCCCTGCATGTGGGGACCTGGCTGGCAAAACAGCTGGCTTGGCCAGCAGCTGGCTGGTCAGCCTGGATTGCTGTCAGCCTCTGTCTGCCCGTCTGCATTCATCTGCCTCTGTCTTGGTCTGTCTTGTCTTCACAGGAACACATATGTGTCATAATTATACATAGTGGGTAATACTAGGATAACTAAAAACCAAGACAGGCAGCAGACAAGCTTGTGATCTGCGACACAGCATTCTGTTATTTTGAGCTGTAAACAGACAGAAAGGAGATTTACATCACAGGGGCAGACAGAAAGACAGACACACACAGACAGACAGATACAGACAGACAAACAGACAGACAGACAGGTTTGCATAAATGTACAAAGGAAGCTCAAATGTAAATAACAAAAA
>WNWK01032678.1:0-21718 GCA_009830355.1 Cherax destructor
TGGGTGGGGGCCACAGTGGACCATCCACTAGTCGAAGAGTGAATGGTACCACTATGACCCCGCCCTCCTCCGCATCACCTGACTAATATATAAACCAATTCACGGCCATATGCTGTACTTTCTACAAGATTGAGGGACTGAACAATCGACTCCAGGCCGAGGGACTGATTCCCCAAACCCTCCTCTCCTTACACCTTTCTGCTTTGTATTGGACTGATGAAGCTAGTGGGCAAACGTTTTTTAAAAAGACCCCCTTTGTTGCATAAGTGTCTAAACTTCAAGGTTAGGTAATTTTTCTAAGGAGTTTTTGGTAAAAAATTATTTTTTTTACCAATATAAATATATTTTAAACGTACAAGAGAAAATTTTGGGACAGGATTTAAATTTTTTTTAAATGAGTTCTTGCTGTGATGAAAATCTTTTATGCTTGTGAGGTAAAAAAGGGAACGTAACCCAGTGAAATAGTTACAGTCCTTGCCTTGGCAGAGATGTGTTAAAATATAAAGTTAGGTCCCCCCTTTTGACCTCACCAGCACAGTTAAGATAAGATTTCCTTCATTTTTAACCCGAGGGTTAGCCCCCCAGGAAAACCCCCAAGAAAGTCAATGGGTCATGAGGACTGTCTGTCTTATTTCCATTGGCGTCCCAATCTTGTCCCCCAGGATCGACCCACAGCAGTCGACTAACACCCAGGTACCTATTTGCTGCTAGGTGAACAGGACAAAGGTGCAAGGAAATGTGAAATATTTCCCCCCCCAGGGGAATCGAACCCGTGCCCTCAGCGTGTGCTTTGCTACCCAGGCCAGGGGGTCACCTACCAGCTGACCTACATCACATTGCTAATTGACCAGTAGTTGACCAAATTCTCTGGCCCACAGAGGGCCCAACTTTCCTTTTCTATTTGTATAACTCATAACTAAAAATAAAGGCTTTCGAATGATGATATAGGATACATCTGTTAACATGTAAATAAAGTTAGGGAAACCCTTAACCAAGCCTGTAAAAACCCCGTATAGAAAAATGTGGAGGGGGGGTGTTCAAATGGTAAGTCTTGTTTATGTACTTACCTTTCATATATGTGGTTGCAGGGGGCGAGTCTTAGCTCCTGGCAATGCCCCTTTATCTGCTGCCGTCAGGTACACTTCCTCCAGCCTCGTGGCCCTCTCATGCCCACTAGCACCTCAAACTATGTATGGAGTCTGCCTCTCCCACCTCAAGTGGTGTTAGCTACTGTTAGAGGCATTTTTATAGACGCGCCTTTTGGGGGGTACTCATTATTTGTGGTTGCGGGGGTTGTGCACAGTCTGGCCCGCCGGGGCGTGGAAAATCTTCAGTAGGGTGACAGGGCTAGGACCCTCGGTAGCTTTAAAAAAGTTGGACAAATATGAGTGGGGGGGGCTGAGTTTGATTGGTGTCGTAGGTAAGACAGTAAAATTCTTGGGTACCCTTGGGTATGGTGGTTTTGATAAGGACTTCCCTTTTATGGGCCAGTAGGCCTTCTGCAGTGTTCCCCCATTCTTATGTTCTTTTGCTGGTTGCTACTATGTCCACACACTCCCCCTGCCCCATACTTTATCATACCTCTTCTCAAAGCTATGTATGAATCCTGTCTCCACTACTTCACCCCCAGTGTGTCATTTTCACCTTGTTTTGGGCTGTATCTAAATTTATACAAAAAGGGAAAAAATAATCAATTTAGAAAGGCCATCAGTAAATCAGGAGTGAGCAACTAGTATATAAACAAGAATGGGAAAAAATATCTTTTTTTTTACTTTAACAATGCTAGAAATATTAAAAATAATAATAATTATTATTATTATTAATGAACCACAGATGGTCACTGCCTCAAACTCATAAAACTTTTTGTCTTTTGTCTATAACGGGATAATTGTCACTTGGGGGTTTCAGTGAGAATTCCAAGGCTGTTGGTGACGTCTCTCTCTACTCTCTCCTCCTCCACCACCTTAACAATCACGGGCCCAAATGTTTATCGACAAGTACCTTTTTTAAAATGGTAATAGCCCCCATACATACACACCAAAAACCCCGAAGTGGTCATATACTATATATAAAACACCCGAAGTGTAGGATATTTAAACACAAATATATATTATATAAGCCTCGAATCGTAGTAAATCACGCGCACATGATGGTTGCGAGCGCCGCGCAAACACACACATTCTAGTGGGGAAGGTCAGGTTTGTCAGGAAACAGGACAAGTATTTCCTGACGCGGGTCTAAGTCATATGACCCGCAGCTGGACCCAGTCATCTGACCGAGGCCTTCCACTGGCTTACCCTCCACCCCTTAAAAATTAATGGTTATTATAACATTTTTAATAATAGTCCTAGTGTGAAGTTGGAACGTGTACCCCTCCGGTGTCCTACCAGCTTCCTCCCACTGTAATAATTATAATCATGGGGAACCGCAAAACCCGTAGGATTATACAGCGTCTGTGGGTGGGGGTGGAAGGTATTCAGGCTTAATTCAGGGAACTGGAGCACAGATCTAATTCCTTAGATCAAAAGCCCCTCACCAGCGTCAAGGGGACCCCCCTTGAGAGGACGTATTGTAATAAGCACATGATTTCTGCCACTGCCTCATTTCTGAGTCGCCTGCTAGGCTCTAATAGCAGCATATATACTAACATAAACGTATCTCTTAGAAAATAAAATAAGGGGGGTGGATGGAAGGTATAAAGACTTAATTCAGGGAACCGGAGCACAGATCCAATTCCCTAGATCAAGACCCCCTCACCAGCATCAAGGAACCTCCATTGAGGGGTAAACCATACAAGGAGACTTGGGCTTTTTTTTGAACTGAAGTAAAATGTCAGTCCTTTTTGTTATTTACAATGGCTGTATTTTTTGTTTGACATTTAAGGTAGGGAGGGATTTTGGGTTAATTTCTCCTGATGTGTTTTTGTCAATCCAATTTGAGATCTCTAACGGCCATCTTTGTAATTATAGCCCTTAGACCTTAAAATGTAAAACACACATTGTAATTTTTACAGATAAATAAATCAATTTGAATTTGAACATTGATGCTAATTCCCAACAGAATGCGTAGGACCTGCCTTTATTGGCCAGTAGGCTTATTGCAGTACCCTTTTTGAAGCGCTAAACCCGTAGAGGTCATACAGCGCATGGGAAATGGAAGGTAATCAGGGTTCATCCAAAGAAAGGCAGAGTAGCTCCTAATTCCTTGAATCAAGGCATCTCTTACCCTTTGGCAGGTGCAGTATTCCGGCCTTAAAAATTCTCGGCAATTTCATATATGTACTAATATCTATGGGAAGCGTGAACCCACAGGGGGCTCCCGTGCCTGAACAAATTGACAGTAAGAGGCAATCAGGTCTGATCCAGGTGAGGATGAGCCCAATTCCCCTGGATCAAGAATCTTTCACTGGTATCAAGGCACTTCCCTTTTTCTCACTAAACCAGTTTTTAAATTTTTTTGTGCCTGGCATTACATTTTCCTCCCAAAAAGGGCTTTTACTCTAAATATAATTTGCTAAGGATGTGATATTTTCGTCTCTTCCAAAGCACATGTCAACCACAGGTGTTGGGAAGGTAGTGGGCGAAAGGGAAAATGTGGGCCAGCCCCTCCCAAACACCTGCTACACTCAACCATCCACTTGTTTAGGTACCTGGAGACCTGGAGTTTATCTGGAGAGTGTTCCAGGGGTCAACCCCTGTGGCCCGGTCTGTGACCAGGCCTCATGTTGGATCAGGGCCTGATCAACCAGGCTGTGGGCCACAAATGCAAGTTTTTACAGACGAATCTCCCGTTTGCATGGGTGACGAACTTAAACCAAGTCCCCCAAAGCTGTCAACATGAGGGGGACTTGAGCTAGAGTTCGTACTTAAAAAAAAAAAATATAAAAGCATAACAATGCTTTTTGATAAGGCATCAATAAGAAAACCTGTCCTCACTCACTGGTAACAAAATAAGCATTTAATATGAAAATGAGAAACAAAATAAGGTAAAAATTTTAATACAAAATTTTATAAGAAAGCATCACAATGTTTAAAATGAAGTCTTTGGTACTAAATAATGTCCACTTGGCTATTGCTAAATAAAAAAAATTTTAAGAATTACACACCACAAAGATGCTGAGCGCACCTTTGTCTAAATGTAGTATCGTGATCAAGGTCAAAAAGCACCATGGGAGGAATTCAACACAGAAATATTAAGTAATGTCATCATACTCTACTTGATAGACAGCCTACTCCTCTTCCCCAATATGTCAACAGGTCTTTTTGTATCTGGCAGGCCTGGGCTTGCCACCTCCCTAGATAATGATAGGAACTATGTTGAATTAGGCATATGAATTAACTGGGCATCTACACTGCAAACTGAATTGTTTGCCATCCAAATGCTGCAAAGTTAACTTATGTCACTGAGCTTGACTTTAGTGTCCTTCAATATCTTTAAGATGCCCCAAATTAAGGGTAACAAAAAGTCAAGAGCACAACACAAGTCAGACAAGTTATCATTAAGGAACATGACTCACGAAATCGTAATGACACGATTGCAAACAAACCATACCACGGGTGGGGTTCGAACCCACGGTCAGAGTCTCATAACTCCAGACCGTCGCATAAGCCACTGGGCCAGCTAGCTTCAATAAGATTCATCCAATAGGTATATTTCTACACCATAGGAAGGTTAGCATAGGCACCACTGTGTCCACAAATGCAAGTTTTTACAGACGAATCTCCCGCTAGCATGGGTGACGAACTCTAGCTCAAGTCCCCCTCAAAGCTGTCAACATGAGGGGGACTTGAGCTAGAGTTCGTCACTTAAAAAAAAAAAATATATATAAAAGCATAACAATGCTTAGATAAGGCATCAATAAGAAAACCTGTCCTCACTCACTGGTAACAAAATAAGCATTTAATATGAAAATGAGAAACAAAATAAGGTAAAAATTTTAATACAAAATTCCTTATAAGAAAGCATCACAATGTTTAAAATGAAGTCTTTGGTACTAAATAATGTCCACTTGGCTATTGCTAAATAAAAAATATTTTAAGAATTACACACCACAATAGATGCTGAGCGCACCTCGTCTAAATGTAGTATCGTGATCAAGGTCAAAAAGCACCATGGGAGGAATTCAACACAGAAATATTAAGTAATGTCATCATACTCTACTTGATAGACAGCCTACTCCTCTTCCCCAATATGTCAACAGGTCTTTTTGTATCTGGCAGGCCTGGGCTTATAGGATTTCCCTTCTGTGAATCTTGTAACCTCTGGTTCCGACTGATTTTTGAAGACGATTTTGGGAAAGGAGGCATCAGCAGGCTCCTGAACAACATAGATGGTAAGTGGACACCCAAAACACCGAGCTGTTGCCAGGTTTGTGACAAGGTTCAAGGAGAACATGGCAGGAATATCCTATAATAGCACATGGGACATTCCTTCGGAAATGGGGTCACTGGATAGGTGACCACATAATACAAGCCATCTGAAGGAGGAGTCACAATGTGCATCTGGGAGATTCCTTCTTGAGGTATGTCTTTTCCAAAAACCGTGGATGAATGATGGTCATTGGATGGGGTCTTCTCTTGGTGTTCTCTCTTCCTCTTATGTCTTCTGTTACTTTTTGGAATCTGTTGCTTGTTGCAGGAACTGAGAAAATTCCTCAAAGTTGACCTGGTGAAAGGTGGAGGGACGAAGCTCGGCCTATTTAACATTATGGAAGAGTTTTCTATTGTGTCTTTAACTTTGGACAATATATTGTGGTCTACAGAAATGAACTTAGTGACCTCATCCAGGTTCTCCAGCCCATAAGGATGAGACAAGAGGATGTCCATCATAAACTCGTTGTCAGCCTCTTCAGAGTCAAAAAACAAATGACATGACTTCATAGCATCTTTTTCATAGTATACTCATGAAAGGTCTTTGCTGCTGTAAGAATGGGAGTCCAGAATTTGCTATTCTTGTCAAGCTTCTGTAATTTCTGGAGAAATAAAAAGAAAGGCTGATGTTGGCATCTGCTAAGTTTGCACCTCTTGATTTGTGACTCTTCCTCTACTTTTTCTGTCTTACAAGCCTCCTTTGTTTTGATGTTTTTTCTTCTGGTCTTGCATTTTTAATGTCCAATTGGATGCTGTCCATTAGGTCATCCACTTCATCCTCCATGCTTTTCACTAGTTCAGGTTCAACTTTCTGAGGGCAATTTCCATTTTGTCATTGTTACTGCTCTCTAATTTAATTTTTCTAACCTCTTGTGATACCAGCTTAACTTGCAATTGCTGAGCATCTAGTTCTTCGCTTACTCCTTTGTATGTCGGCTTACTCAGTGGTTTGATTGGAATCTCAGTTTTTACAGGGGTGACTTCCTCTTCATTCACTGCTTGCTTTACGGTTTCCACCTCCTCAGCTATGGCCACTGCATCCACAACTGAACTTTTGCATTGAGCCTGAGGTCCATTGTTCTCACACACACTAATGGAGACAAACTTTCATCTACCAGCTCAACTACACCAACACAAATGATATCTTCTTCCCACATTGTTTGGGATATCACAACTTCCTCTTCAACTATCTGAGGTATTCTTTCATTATCAGAAGATTGGGGTTCAAAAACATTAAGGTTTCAACAAATGGTACATTCTCATCCTCTAAGGGATTTTTCCGTGACCCTAATTTGGAGGTTGACTTGGGAATTTTTTCTGGAAGTCTTCCTTTTCATTTCCTTCTTGTGATACAGAATTTAAATTACATTGATCTTCATTTGTCTCCACTTCAGATAAATGATTTGATTCCAAAATCCCTCTCTTTCTGATTCCATCATGTCACAGGAAGATAACCTGTACATCTTTGCAGTCCCTCAATTGCTGACCTCCAAGGAGATTTGTGTTCAAGAGGTCGAAGGCTCTTGGCATACAAAGACACACTCATAATGTCATCTGTTAATGGCTTACTTTTCAACTTTCTCTTATATATTTCCTTTGCAGTTTGCTCTTTATGTAAGACACTGGGTTACTATCCACTTCAAATGTCTGTGAAAGCATGAAGAGCTTTCTTTGGTTCTTACTGATCTCATCATTTCTTTAAAGTTCCTACAGGATTTGATCTCCCTACTACAATCACGACATTTCAGAAGACCAAAGAAAAGATGTGAAAGCATCTGATGCTTCTTCACCACTTCCTTACAAGTATAGCATATAACTTTGGATGGAAAGGGTTGAGACTCCCTGGCAGGCATGGCTGAAGTCTTCAAGAACTGATCATGGACTTCCTCGAGTCTTGAGTGACCACTTCATTTCTCTTGAAACTAGAGGACCTCGGATTCTCTGGTTTCGATCTCTGGCTGTTGTTTTTGGCAGCTACATTTGATAATTCAATACCTGTGGTGCTGGCAGTGCCGTTGAATGCCTCACCACTGTTTTTGAGAGTTTGAGTACATTTTTGTTGTGTTTGTGCCTTTCTTGTAACAAGTTGCTATCACTTTTGACCTTATTCTTCAACATACTGAGTTTATAGGTAAATCCTTCAGTAATATTTTGTCATCTATGCTATTGTTTTTGTGTTGCCAAATTCTTTAAATTATTATTGCCCATTTTCTACGCTGTTGATCTTTGTTGTGCGTGTCACAGAATCTTTAGAAACCATTTTATGCCCAGGTGGTTTTAATATTTTTTTCAGAGCTTTTTATGCATTCAGTGTTTTGTGTTAATTTAAATACTTTTTTTTTTGGTTTTATAATGCTTTCCAAAGGATCTTCAAGTAGGTCTCTTTATTTTTTGTTTTCATATAATTTCTAACTGAATATAGTATCTTATTTTTGCCTTCAGAAGAATGTTTAAATCTATTATTGTGGATGTCATGTTTTTATTTAAAGAGTCACCACTATCTTTAGATAAATTTTTTAATTTATCTTTCCCCATGTTTTTACTTGAACACTTTATTTCCTCTATGTTTTTAGGCCTTTTAAAATTTCATTCCCTGGCAAAGCTTCTGACACTTTATCCAATTCTTTTGAACTCTCACTCTGATTCTCAATCACGCCTTTAAAGTCTTTATTTGCCTGCGAACCTTTTAGTACTTCGCCCGATTCCTTTAAGCTTGGTAACTATTTTTGGGAGTGTCTTTAGGGTTATCATGAGAATCTTTTAAACCCTCTAGCACGTTTCTTGAGTCTTTTAAAGTTTCTTTATGCTCTACTGAATTCTTACATGCCTTTTCCAACTGTTGCAAAGCATCACTTTTATTAATAAACAGATCTTTTGAAATACCTGATTTTTCAAAATTTCGCTTTATCAAAAGACTCTTCTAACATCTCATGGCTGTTTTTATGACACCTTTTTGGGATTCCTTATAAAAGTCTTTTAAACATGCACTACTAGATTTACTTAACTCCTCTGATTCTTCAATGGGTTCTTTTATCTTTTTGGGTATTTTCAAGACCTTTTTTTCCCAGTTTCAGAGTCTTTAAACATTTCCTTTGACTGTAATGAATCACTGGATATCTTTGGGACTCTTCCAAAATCTTTGCACTATTTTTTGATGAACCATCTGAACGTCACTTATGACATGGATAGATTTGCTCACTTTTTTGCTGTTTCCATTAGGATTTGCTTTTGTTAAGACTTATGTCTCTCCTATTCCACTGCCATTTTTTTCTTTTTCAGCTCACCCGAAGCCTCACCTTTGGCAGAGGTTTCGGTGTTTTGCAAAACAGACACACCCAGTCCCCCAGAGCACTTCCTAGCATCTTCCTTCAGCTGTCTAACTTTGTTACCGACGCAATTTATGAAGGTGTGGTTATTTGGGGAGGAAAACTGTTTTCCCTTTTTGGAAAATGTGTCTGGTGCCAGGGTGGATATGGAAGTGATTGGGCAGCGACTTGGCAGTTGAGTTGTTTCCTTGGTAAACCCACTCTGCATTTGCACAGAGTACCCATTCCTGTCCTGCCTCACTTTGCCTTGATGTTGAGAAAACCATGCAGAAGACTGGTTCTGCTGTTGCTGGTTATTTGATTATTCTGGTAATGATGTGTTAAACGGTCCAGAATTCCAGACCTGCTTTGGATAGGCTGAGGGGACAACAGGCTGATGAACACCATTGGTGTTGGGGTTATTTACACGATTAAAAAATTGATTTTGGAACTGGTGTTGATTGTGGTTCAGTAAAGGGGGGGGGGAATTCAAAAAAGGTGGATGGTGATTCAGAAAAGGTGGCGATTCCATCCATGTTCAAGGTCTGGACCCCTTTGGGGGTATGAGGATGGATTCATCATACTCAGTCTCAATAAGGTCCCCCCTGGAAAAGCAAAACGAAAATAAAAAAAAGACATACTAGGTGAAGGCACTAAGATATTAGGGTGTCAAATTTAAAAATCCTAAAAAATGAATTGTAGGCTTTGGGAAAAAAACTGAGCATCGTTCATGAGACCCTAAAAAAAAACAGCCAATCTTAAGCTTGTAATTTGTCAAAAAAAAAAAATAATAAACTTTTCATTTTTACATTATACCTGTCACTGTTTGTTGATATGTAAATGTGTCTGGAAGGCTGATGGGTCCTGTACAATAAATGTACAAACAATCAGTTCCACAACTCATACCTGCTGCAACTACCCTTCCCTCCACCACAATAATAATAATAATAATAATAATTTTTTATTTTGACATGATACAAGGTTGTACTACATAGTTCTGTGTAAAATGAGGTGTCCATGCCAAAACCCCCTAATATGCTGAGCATTGTGGGCATCACCTGCAAACATCGTAAAATCCCAAATATTACCAGCCAGAAGGCAAGACATTAAAAATTTTGCCCACAATAATACGAATACGTACATGTTATTCCCCCCCAAAAAAATAAAAAAAGGATATAATCACACAAAAACCTTTTTAGGTTGTCAACAGTGTGTTTTATTCTTGGGTTTATAGTTGTGACAACCCAAGAATCATTGTGTCCATCTGTCTGCTGTGAAAAACTACCAGAATGCTTTTGTAAATATAAAACTAATACATATTTATCAATTCATTTATATAAACAAAACAAAGTATCATGCCCCTAACATTTTCAATAAAAAAATTATACACGTAGTACATCAGTGGACCCCCAAGTTACAAGCATAATTCTTTTAAAAGGCTGCTCAAGTGCCATTACTGAACAAATTTTTTTCCCTTTAAAAGGTGGGGAAGGAAGATAGCAAAAAAAAAAATATAAAGGTGGCGTCGTGGGGGGCTTGCCAGGATGTACGGAAAAAACAAATCTCCCATCTTTTCTATCCGGCAAAGAAAAGAACTCAAGGAAGCTGATGTTGAAAAAGGTGTTGACATGTTCCCAAAAATAGAAAAAAAAACAGTGGAAGAGGGTTGAAGTTGTTGGTGTGGATAAACAATAAACAGATAGCAGGTGCCCCAGTATTTCCAAGGCCATCATATGTGAAAAGGCAAGGCAGTTGCACGCAGATCTTGTCAAGAAAATGCCGGGAAACCCGGGTGCTGATGTAGTGAGTTTAAGGCCAGCAGGGCGGGTTTTTGACAGTTTTAAAGAAGCATAGTGGCATACACAGTGTGATAAGGCATGGTGAGGCAGCCAGTTCAGACAAAGTGCAGCTAAAAAAATTCATAACTAAATTTTAAAGGGGGAAATAGACACTGAAAAATTAAACCCCAGCAAGTGTTTAACTGTGATGAAACAGGCCTCTTTTGGAAGAAAATGCCAAACAGGACCTCCCATTACTCAGGAGGAAAAGGCACTGCCAGGACAAAAACCTATGAAAGACAGGCTAACTCTTTGTTTTATTTCAAACCCTTGGGGATTTTAAGTGAAACCTTTACTCGTGTATCACTCAGAAAATCCCAGCGTTAAAGAAACAAAATTGTCAAGGATAGATTGTGTGTGATGGGGAAGGCTAACAATAAGGCATGGGTCACAAGGCAAATTTTCATAGTGGGTCCATCAAGTGCTTGGCCCCAGTGTGAAAAAATACCTCCAGGAAAAATTCCCCTCAAGTGCCTCCTGGTACTGGACAATGCTCCTGCTCATCCCCCAAACTTGGAGACATTTTTTAGGGACTTCAGGTTCATCACAGTGAATTATTGCCCCCTAACACCACTCCTCTAAACCCCAGCCCATGGACCAGCAGGTCTTTTTGTAACTTAAAAAAACTCTACCCCAAAGCAGTGTTTGAAAAGTGTTTTTGAAGTGACCTCAGACACTGGTTGCCCCTAAGAGAGTTCTGGGGGAATCACTTCAATATCTACAACTCAAAATTATAGTAAGGCTTGGGGGGAAAGTGACTTCAGGACTTTGGAACTCTTTTGGGGAGCTTGGTGGCCAAAATTGTGTCAAACAGGGGGGATTTTGAAGGGTTTGGGGCTGACCCTGCCCCGACCCCTCTGCCTGTTGTGGAAAGTATTGTGGCTTGGGAAAAGCCCCTGGGGTTGGGGTGATGGCGGGGGATGGGAAGAGTTGGTGGACGACCACAGGGAAGAGCTAACCCCCAAAAGCCGTAAGAGCTTCACCTGCAACAGCATCAGCCCCAATTGGGGAACTTGCTTCACAGGAGGAGGAGGAGGAAGGGGGGAAAGGAAAGGTGTTTTCACTTAAGGACGTGTGGAATGTGGAAAAAAGTTGCAAAGTTTCGTGGAAAATACCACCCTGAGCAAGCTGAAACAATCCATCTCTGCAACATGTTCAGTGACAAAATAATGTCCCATATTAGGGACATCTTAAAAGGGCGCCAGAAACAGATTACTCTTGACAGTTATTTGTGGCAGGGGTCTAGTGACTCTCAAGCTGGTCCTATGGCTTTAAAAAGAAAAGGGGAAAATCCCAGAGGGGGACTTTTCCTGAAGTCCTTATGGAGGGGTTTCCCCCTTTCCCAAACAATGAGTGCCCCCTTCCCCCCTCTCCTCCTCCCTATCTTGGGTCCCAGCAAGTCTTTTCAAAAAAGGTAAGTAAATGTTATTTTAAATGTTTATTTAAATGTTTAATTATAAATTTATTACTTTATATATTTTTATATACTTTTAAAAACTAATTTTTAAAAAAAATGTATCGGGCCGGTTGGGCCCCAAAATTTCCCGGGGTTTCCCCTGTATATGGTGTTTAAGGCTGTGAAGCAGTTGCCCATGCAGCATGGTATGGGGGGGAAAAGGGGATAACCCCGTTCAAAAACAAACCTAAAATCGAACGGGCCCGATTTCTAAACCCAAGTATTTCCCATAAAAAAAATGTTAAATTACTGTAATCATTTCCAGACCCCCCAAAAATTTTAAAAAAATAATAAATTTAAATATTAATTATATTTCTACATACAAAACAACATTATTAACACATAATTATAAATACATAAATAATAAATACATAATAAATAATAAATAACATAATAACTTTTACTTCCTTTATTGAAGAGAGTTGCTGGCATCGGGAAAAGTAGTGAGGAGGGCAGGGGGGGGGTTTAAAATTTTTAAAAAGGGAACCCCCCTTCATAAGGACTTCAGGTAACAAGTCCTTTTTCTGGGGGTTTCTTCCCTTCTTTCTCTTTTTAAAGCCATAGGACCAGCTTGAGAATCACTAGAACCCTGTCGCACAAAATAACTGTACAAGTGCTCTGTTTCTGGTGCCTCTTTAACATTTTCCTGAAGTGCAAACAAAAGGTCTGTCACTGAACTGGTTGCAGAGATGTCTTTTTCACCTTGCTCAGGGTGGTGTTTTTTTAACAAATGTCTGGAAACCCAGTCCATATAGAAACACATTTCCTTAATCTCTGAAGAAGTTACTACCTCACCCTGTTCCTCCTGTGAATCAATTTCCTCTTCTGTCATCTGATGCTGTTCCCCGATGAAGCTCTTTCAGCTCTTCAGTGCTCCTCCCCCCAACTCTTCCACATACTCACCACTCACCTCCAACCCCAGGCTGTTCCCCAAAAGCCACAATATCTTCCACAACAGGCACAGGGTCGTAAAAATCAAATCCTTCAAAATCCCTCTTTTCAACACAATTCGGAAAAATTGTCTCCCAAACAGAGTTCAAAGTCCCGGAAGTCACTCCCTGCCAAGCCTTACCTATAAGGCCCAAAACAATGGACGATACTGAAATGATCTTTCAGAACTCTCTTAGGGTCAACTCAGTGTCAGGTCACTTGAAAGCACTTTTCAAACACTGCTTTTGTGTGAAATTTTTGAAGTTACAAATGACCTACTGGCCCATGGGCTGGATGAGAGGAGTGGTGTTAGGAGGCAAGAACTTCACTGTGATGAAACTGAACTCATCAGACAAATAGTCTCCCCAAATTGTGAGGATGGCAGGAGCATTGTCCAGTACCAGGAGGCACTTGAGTCCCAATTTCTTTTCCAGGAGGATTTCTTCACACTGGGCCAAACACTCCAGTGAACCATTCCACGAAAATGTCCTTAGTGACCCATGCCTTGGTTTTTAGCCTTCCAATACACACACAAATTTTTGTTAACATTGTGTTTCTTGAAGGCTCTGGGAATTTTTGAGTGATACACCAGTAAAAAATTTCACTTTACAATCCCCTGGCATTGGCACAAAGCATGGGGGTTAGCCTGTCTTTCCTTTGGCTTGTGTCCCTGGCAGTGCCTTTTTCCCCCTGAGTAATGTAGGTCCCTTTGGCATTTTTCTTCCAAAAAAGGGCCCGTTTCATCACAATTAAACACTTGTTGGGGTTTGAGTTGTTCAGTGTCTTAAAAACCCTTTAAAATTTACTGACAAACTTTTTAGCAGCACGTTTTCTGAACTGGCTGCCTCACCGCCTTTTCAACAGGTTTGCCACTATGTTTCCCCAAATCTGTCAAACCAGCCTTTGCTGGCTTTAAAATCACTCCCTCCCTTTTTTTCCCGGCATTGTCTTGACAAGATCTGCATGCAACTGCCTTTCCCCTTTTTACAAATTATCGCCATAGAAACACTATCCCCCGTATCTGTTTTTGGTTTTATCCACACCCCCAACAACTTCTCAACCTCATCCACTGCTTTTGATTTTGTTTTGGCAAAAAATGTTAACACCTTTTTCAAAAACCGGCCTATTTGCAGGGCTCCACTGTACATCAACATGTCTGATAAAAAAGCCTTAATCAAACTGGGCTTTGCCAACACTTTCAACTTAAGTCGAAGGGATGCTGCTCTCCCAAACAGTTTCCCGAACCCCCTTCCCCTTTCCCCCTATCCCTTCATAGAATTGTATTATAAATGTGACTTCTAAACTATTGTTTGGGGGCCATAGAAAAGACTTGTGTTAGGGCTTCAACAGGGACACCCTATCGCCCCCCTTTTTATTCTGTCTGGTCATCAAAAGGGAAAACACAAAATGCTCTCCCGTGAGCTCAATATCTGGTTCTTGGATGATGGTACCCCAGCTGACTACAGAATCTCTCCCAGGGGACATCAAAAAATTTAAAAACATGGGGAAGCCTGGGCCTATCTTTAAACCCCCCCAAATGTGAAAGTTTCTACCAATTGACAGATGATCCAGAATATTGGGGGCTGTTTTACCAGGAGCATGGCCATTACCCAGCCAACAGCACTCTCCGGTGTCCTCTTGGGCCCAATGCCATCGATCTGACCCTGAAAAATCTCAGACCCCCAGGATGATGGAAGGCAGGATGAAAACATCGATACACATGTGCCTTCTCCCTCTCCCCAGGTGTTTTAATCCCAAAATTTCCTCTTCCTGAGATTTTTCCCCAGCCTTCAGCATCCCTCAAGGAATATGTCTCCCCTTAAGCCATGCTGTTTTTTATTGAATTTTTCCCCTCGAAGACAGACAGTTTTTTGCAAGCCTCCTTCCAGTCGGCTTGGGGGCTGGGAGTACACAAATCCTCCCAGATTCCCCTACCAGCTTTCTTATCCTTTTCCCCTCCCCAAAACGAGTTAAAAAGACAAATTCTTCCGGACAATCTCAGTGACTCAGCAGGAATACAGGACCCCAGCTTCCAGTCCATCACTGAATGGGGGACTCTTGCTGCTCCAGCACCCAAAAACCCAGTCAGCACTGGCCTACAGTCAAAATGGGGTGGCCCCATTCTGAAAAAGGGGCTTGTCAACATGCTTAGGGCTGCAACATCCCGACTGAAAACTGCCCCCTCTCCAAGCTGTGAGTGCACATCACTCGGGGGCTTCCCCCAAACAGCTCCCATTTCGGCAATGGGAAAACCCCTTCAAAAGACCCCCTGATTGCAGTGGGTCTCCCCCTTTCTGCCCCAATTACACAGAATACAGTGTATTTTCAGCAATGGTCCGAAAAATGGTCCATGGTCTTAACTGTTCCAAAACCAAGGGCTGGCATAAGACACAATGAGGTCAACGACATCATAAAGAGAACCCCCTTTCTGCTGTGCCCCCTAAGAGGCCCTGATCACTGCAGCCAACAATCCCACCCCACCCAAATCCCTTGGGGTCACCTCTATCCTTTGGGAAAAATGGGAAGCTCTTGCATGGGACTATACCTTTCATTGCGCTGGCTGAAACCTTTTCCCTCACAGTGTCAGGCGCAGGGAAAAATACTGATCACAGGGAGGGTACATAAGCCAACGTATCAATTTGTCCCCTGGGATCAGAGACCTTGGGTCATGGGGAAAAAAAGCCCCCATTTCCCCAAAAAAACTGGGTTCCAGACTCATTGACACCACCAGGGACCCAAAGGCGCCACTTTCATGTTCCAGCACCTCAGCATGGCCATCCCGAGGAAAAGCATGCCATACTGGGCTCGCGCCGGCCCAGAGGGCTGGAGATTCATAATCTTTTTTAAAAAAAAATATCAATGCACAATGCAGAAACAGGGGGTATATATATAAAACAGTCACAGTCACGTACTCTCCATAAAAAAAAAGAAGATAAACTACTCACCCAGAACAAAATGGTGAGTTCACCCGGGCCCTGGGCCCAAGAGAGCATGTGGCCCGGAATGAATTACAACTGGAGGGGGAAGTGGGGGGAAACCCCATGACATTCTTGTAATGCAGTCCCCCCCAGGTGGCCCGCTCCCAAAGGCACGAAATAAATTTGTTATAAATGGTCCCGCAGTCCCCCAGCAGTTGTTTTTGCCCGCGGGGGGGGGGAAACAATAAGTTATCCCCCTTCATCGTTTTCAAACTCATCTCCCATTTTCCCTGATGTTGTCTGCAAATCTCGCCCCAGACACAGGTCAAGAGGATTCGGCCCCGGGTTTGCAATTCTCGGAAATGGTGTCACTGACTTCACCCCAAGCGCCCCATGCTGTTCTCAGTCCGTGTTACCTTGCCAGCATTTCTGCTGTTGTTGTTCAGCTCAGCACTGCTATTTCCCTTCAGAGGTAGTTTGTGGTGATTTCAGCGTCTAGTGGGTTGCTCCCTCGTGTATGGGTAGGGTGAGCGTGGGAAGCGGCCCGGGCCCCTCCCCTCCCCCAACCTACCCCCCCTACTGTCCCACCTCCACTCACACCCCCCCCCTCTATGCTTTTTTCCGTGAATTTCCTTGTTAATTCTTGCCAGAACTGTATCAGTGGCGAGGCCCTCAAAGCCCGGGGACCAACCCCGTCGATCTACAACCACGTGATCTTGCCATGACCCAAAAGCCACATGGATCGGCAACCCCGTGGATCAGCAACCACGTGGACAGCAACCACGTGGATCTCCCCAACCACCCGTGGATCTCCCCAAAGCCACGTGGATCCCCAACCCCGTGGATCTAAAGCCACGTGGATCCCCCAAGCCCGTGGATCTAAACCCCGTGGACCCCCAAAGCCACGTGGATCTAAAGCCACGTGGATCAAAACCCCCGTGGATCAGCAAGCCCGTGGATCATAAGCCCCGTGCGGGTCAGCTGCCTGCCCCACGCGTCCGATGCTGCCGGGCCCCACTGACGTCACCACCATGCCTGAGCCGATGCTCCCAGCCTGAATCCCCTATGATGTCCCGGTGCTGTAGTTTTACAGTGTGCATTTATTTTCATTATATGTTGAGAAGTTTGAAGAAGATACAAGTGTTTTATTTTATTTCTCTAGTCAGTTTTCCCAAAATTTGAGTATTGCTTAGTGAATTTTTAAAAGAAAAGCGTCATTTGCTAGTAACTATGTTGTACCACATGTGCAGTATTTTGCAGATTCTTTGTGTCATATGTAGCACCTTGTGTTACTTTGTCACCCGGGGTGACCAGCACCCCCCGCGCGACAGGCAGCAGTCCCGGCGTGTTACGACGTTGGGGCCTTGTCAAAAACTCTTATTGTTGCCTCGTAGATCCTTTGCTGAATCTCCCCGCGATTCTCCCATCGAACCCTTCCACTTCCCCCCGACCGTCAGTCCAGTTTGCAGATGACCAGTCTGGGGACCACACTGCCCTCTGTACCCCCTGTCAAAAATGACACTCGTGAGCCCAGTTAAGCCTGTTGGAGGGTTCAGCCCGTGTCACAGCTTCAGTGAGCAGCCTGCACAAAAAATGTCACTTTGACGCTGCAGACTCCGCGTATGGGGTATGTTTACGACCTCCAGATGTTTTGCCAGTCGTCCCTGTCACATCCTCCACACTCGCCAGCGGCAGCTCCAGCGCAGTACCAGTGAGGAATTCCCCCTGGGTTTCCCGGGGAAAGCTGTCCCGGTTGCGGGGGCCCCACCCCGGGGAAAGGGGGCTAGGGGGCCCCCTCCCAAAGGGGACCGTACCTTTACGTCACTCTATTCTTGTTTGGGATTATCCCAGAGCAGGAAGCGTGATGCTCATCGCGCTCACTGCCTTAGACCACGAAACACACCGTTTTTTTTCCCCCTCTGGGGGAAATTTTTTTTTATATGACATATATATATGTATTTTTTTTTCGTGTTCTGTGACCTGTTCTTGCAAAGAGGCCAGTTTTTTTTTCTGCCATTCATGGTGGGCGACCATGGGTGCATGACCCGACGTGTGACCCTGACTGTCTGCATGCAGCCCCTCTGTCTGCCAGCTAGTTCATATTTCGTGCCATGCTAGTTCCCATAGTTTCTCCGAGGGCAAACCTGTAGGCCCCCCGAGTCTTACCCCCCCCTTCCCCACGGGGCCCCCAAAATTTAGTCGTCAACAGGCCTAATTCTCTCCCCCAAGGCCATGGCCCCGGGATACAGCAGACCTTAACTCCCCCTTTTTTCAAATAAAATAAAAGACTCAAACCCTTATATTGCATTCCCCCCCTCCCAAAAAACCCAAAAAAAATTCCTTTATGTATGTACAGTATGTATGTGTGGAATCTAGCTTGGGCCCGGGGGTGACTTGAACCTGCTCTTAGGCCGGTAGGTGACGAACCATTTAGGCCGGGGGTGACTTGGCTTTGACTGCAGGCCGGGGTGACTTGGACGACTGGGTTTTGGGCCGGGAGTGACTTGGACCTGCCCGCATGGGCGATGGCCTGCTGCAGTGCTCATTCTTTCTTATGTTAATAAGTCACGTGAATGGCGAGATCCTTGCAGAACAACCCGAAGAACCCCCACCTAACCATCAACAGGATTGTGAATAAATAGCTCATTTCAATGGGAAGAGCCCCATTTTATTTTTCCTTGAATAAGAAAAATGTGTACATGACCGAGTCCAGTGAGGAGGATACAAAAGGTCATCTGGGGAATGGAGGGGGGTGTGAGGGTTGGTGGCAACATGAAGGAAGGGTAGGGGGCGTTCCCCCCCCCTGTTTCCTTAAACAAGCGCACACAGTGCGACTCCTTTCGATGATAGTGTCCACCTTGTGTGTATGGTGGTATGGTGTAGTGTGTATAGCGTGTGCTGTATATGTGGGGGGCTGTGTATAGTGTCGTGTCATGTTAATGAGGTGTCGTTTAGTGCAGTGGTGGACAACTGGGGGCCTGCCCCCCAGGTCATCCCCCCTCCTCCCTCCCTTCACCCATCACTCCCCTACCACCTCCACCTCCTCCCCCCCTCCTCCACAAGGTCTCGGACCGCCACCCGATCTAGGGCCCATGCTCTCCTCCACCCCACCGAACAACCCAAAGGGATGTGCCTCCACCCCAAAACCCTTCTCCCTTCCCCAACTTACCCACAGTTTAGGTATGGCAGATGATGCAGCTGGCCACAAAACCAGGAAAAAATACCTAACAATGAAAAAAGGCCCTGTGGTGTTGGTGCATCGGGGACTCAACAGGGAAAGCCTTTTACTGCACACAATGGATGTGCTGGATCCATATGGCCTGCGAGGGAGCCCACCCCCACGGGGGGATGAAAGTTCCAATGGTAACCTCCTCAGTTGTGAAGATTTTTGGTGGCATTCAAATCCCTGCCAGCGTCCCTATCTCACATTCCTAAACGGGCTCGTCCATATGGCAGGAAATTCACAGATCTTAAGCAGGGTGGGGGTCCCCAACAAACCCGAGGCACCATTAAGGCGGGCAACATCTCCTGTTCGGCAATGTTTGTTTTCCCAGTTCCGGGGGCAAACTCAAACCCAATCAGTCATAAAATTCCAATTCCCAAAAACAGATAATTGTGTCCCTCTGCCCCATCACCCGGGAATCAGAGGTAGTCTATAAGGTGATTCATTTCCATAGGATCTGCGGGGTTACCTGGAATTAAACCCAAAACACCTCAAAGGATTTTCCCAGTACCCCAAATCTGCATAATTCTTCTTTTAAAAAATGTTAACACTACAGGACTTTGAAAAAGCAAAAATGACAGCCCATCCCCTCTGCCCCAGGGATTGGGGAACCCCTGTTATAAAGAACTCAAAAAGTCCCTTTCACAGGCCTTAAGTTTCTATGGAAACATGGAACAAGGGTTATCCCAAATCTCGCCTAGTCCCCCCCACAAAGGTATAAAAACACTTGTTTAAAATTACAAAAAAACCAAAATACATAAAAAACTTTGAAAAATTCTAAACAAAATCACCAACCACTTGGATACCCATCAATTACAACCCAGGGGCACAAGTTTAGAGGGTCTCCCCTCTCCCCTATTGGATAACTAGCGGTTTGGATGCACTGGAGGATAATCAAAATGCAGATGTATATCAGACTTTGGAAAAAACCTTCGACAAGTACGAAAGCCTTAAAAGAATGTGACAAAAAAATTGGAAAATTGGTAGATGGTTTTTAACTTTTTAAAAAATGGAAACAAATAATATTAAAAAGTAAAATTTTTTCTTCGGCAGTACTATACTAAAACAGTAAAGTTAGGAAGATACAGTAAAAACCTGTTCCATAAGTCAGTAATCAATCCCTCCCTTTTTCCCTTTTATCTGACACAATTAAAAAACCCCAAATTTTTTTACTATGATACCAGAATTTGCACGAGTGTCATCCATAGAGGACACCCAAAATTTCAAGCGGGGGTTAACCAAGTTTTTAAATGGACATCAGAAAATATGAAATACAATTAAGACAATTTTCAATTATTCCCTTATGGAAAACTTGAGGAAATAAAAACTGGATTGTAGTATAAAACAAATTCGAACCACAATAAGAGCAAAAAACTAATGTGAAGGACCTGGGAGTGATAATCCCAGAGAATCACAACAATATATTTACCACATCTACTAGGAAATTGATAGGATGGATAATGAGAACCTTCAAAACTGGGAAGCCAAACAATGATATATTTACGTAGTGTTAGTGAATATTCTATAAAAAAACCGCTCCATATATATAATTTTCCGTCTTAGTTTTAAACCAGACACCATTATTCCTGGTGAGTCAGAGTGGCAGGAGAGGAGAGTGAGGTGTTGTGTGTCAGTTTGTGGAGAGCAGCACCTAAACCAAAATGTCCTAAGAAGTCATGGTTTGTTTTTATAGGGATGGTGTTTTTGTAAGTTTATACCATAGGAGTTATTTTAAGTGTTCTCATGTTTACCCGTAAGGCCCTAGTGTGCAGAGGCCTGTTTAGTTTTGGAGAGTACTCGTATAGTGTTTTTGCCTGTAGGTAGACAGACCTGCAGGATGCTAGTGAGCTAATGTAGTACTGGGGTGTGGTGATGCTGGCATGTAGTAAATAGGTTGTATGTTGTGTACTATTAATATATTATATTTCTGTATAGACGAGTTTTTTTGCCCTTCCTCATAATACATTGACCATTTAGATTTATGTTTCATAATTTGTATGAAGGTACAAGGTGGCCCTAAGTGGCTTCTTTTCTATTTTAAATAAAATAAATGCCACTAGACTATCAGGACTTTATTAACGTTACGCAACCAAAATAAAGCGTAACAAATGATTATACTCTTCAAATCGCTTGTTCCCCTCTACTGGAATATTGCTGTACATTTAAAATCCCTTTCAAGGCAGGCGAAATTCAGACCTGGAGGATACCAAAAGAACTTTCACTCTACTTTTAAGTACCATAAAGCACCTAAACCTGAATTGTACTCCTTGGAATGCAGGCGAGA
Organism: Cherax destructor; assembly: GCA_009830355.1. Taxonomy (NCBI): domain Eukaryota; kingdom Metazoa; phylum Arthropoda; class Malacostraca; order Decapoda; family Parastacidae; genus Cherax; species Cherax destructor. Next base: position 21,324 of record WNWK01032678.1, read on the forward strand.
AATATCACGATAATATACACTTGGGGAAAAACCTAAGGACTAGTCCCAAATCTGCAGATAATAATCACTCCCTACTAAAGCAAAGACTTGGCAGGAGATGCAACATCCCACAATGAAAAGAAACAGCACAATAGGTGTCTGGGGGCCCCAAAACTGTTCAACTGCCTCCAGCATACAAAGGGGATTACCAATAGATCCCTGGCTGTCTTCAACAGGGAGCTGGACAGACACCTTAAGTCAGTACCTGACCAGCTGGGTTGTGGTCTCTCGTTGGTTTGTGTGACCAAGTAACAACCTGGTTGATCGACCCTGATCCACTGCGAGGCCTGGTCATTGACCGGGCCGAGGGGAACTGACTTTTTTAATACCCTCCAAATGTGTGTGTTCGTGGAAAA
>WNWK01032679.1:0-21718 GCA_009830355.1 Cherax destructor
ACACACTATGGTATAAGAGGGCACTCCTCAACTACCTAAAGTCATACCTTAGTAACAGAAGCCAATATGTGTACACAAATGGAGCTAACTCTTCCACACAAAACCAATTACAGTCAGGGTCCCATAAGGAAGTGTCCTTGGCCCACTCCTCTTTCTCATTTACATCAATGACCTACTGAATGCGTCACAACTACTCAAACCCATATTATTTGCAGATGACACTTCATACGTCTTCTCTCACCCAAACCCAGTCATACTGGCCAACACTGTTAATGCTGAATTGCAGAAAATATCTACCTAGATAATGACTAATAAGCTCACTCTCAATACTTACAAAACCTATTTCATTCAGTTTAGAAACAGAGCTACAAATGTTCCACTTAACATAATGCTAAACAGTTCATCCATCACAAGACTCACAGAGGGAAAATTCCTAGGAATCCACCTTGACAGTAGCCTGAAATTCCAGACACATATACAAGACAGTAGGCATACTATCAAATATATGGTACTATGTTCCACAATCAGCTCTCCTTGCATTGTATCATTCATCTACCCTTATCTCACCTATGGAATTTGTGCATGGAGATTAACAACATTCAATCACCTAAGACCACTAATAACCCAGCAAAAGGTTGCAGTCGGAATGATAACAAATTCCCACTCCAGACAGCATACTCCCCCAATATTCAAAAGTCTAAAACTACTCACTGTAAAGAACATCCATACTTATTCTTGTGCCTACTACATACATAGAACAATACACTCAAACATAAACCCTCCACTCAAACGTCTCCTCACCAACCTTAACAGGACGCACGACCATAACACAAGACACAGATCACTTTTTGATGTACCCTGTGTCCGTATCACACTGTGTAAAAACTCTATGCACATAAAGGGCCCCAAAATTTGGAATTCATTACCAGTAAATACTAAAGTAACCCGGTCTGAACATCAATTTAAGACTCTTCTCAAAAACCACCTACGCACCCTAAACTAAAAACTCAATACTCAATACTTAACTTTACCAAAAAATCTCCCAATTACCTAAATCTTAAAACCTCAAAATTAGATGCCCAAAGTTCATACATTACTTAATACTACATGGTAGTATAAATACCTGCCCAAAACAATATTGCCTTACACCCAACTGTAGCATTCTCATACTGTAAACTACTTTCAACAACCACAATGTTATATTCCCATAATATAATTTAAATATTTACTATTGATATAAACAACCTGCACAATACTTTCAACTTGTCCCAGTGTCATATCCCCAGATTGTTAATTTGAGTAAACTTACTCTCTGCTATAAATAAAACCAGATGTACAACTTAAACAAACTATGAACACTTTCTCTAGTATTAAGTAGTCTGTAAGCCATTAAATTTAGTCTGCCCATAATGCCATGGCATGATAGTGGCTTTTTTTTGTACTGCAACTCATTATTGTAATTACATATCTCAATGTAAACTTGCAATGAAATAAAAATTTGTATTTGTATTTGTATCCAGGGTTTCAGGTATCAATGGTAGGTCTTGGAAGGTATCCCCCGTGGATACTAGGGGATTACTGCAGTTCATTTCTCCTAGAGTGATTTATAAGTTCCAAGATACTGGATACTCTCTCATAGTTTTACTTCAGTCACAAGAAGAGTTGTGTTCATAATACTCATCATCTTATGAAATACATTCTGATTCAGAGTTTGTCTGTAGGCTCCATTTTCAACCCCTGTCAAGGCATTAAATGACTATTTATTCCTGTCTGATCTGTTGCCAAAAAATTATGGACATACTGGACTTTTTATCAACCATTTCTCTGATGTTGGATGAAATTTTTTTTATGTCATATTTGAGAAGAAACTTCTGAAGAAAATTAAGGATCTAAGTTAAGTGCAGATTACAATTATACTCTATATCAGTTATACGTACAAGACTTATTCAAAGAGGAAAGGATAAGAATAAATGAATCAAAACAACAAAGATAACAAGACAGAAAAACACTTCTCTATAGAGAAAGAAGACCATATCCTCCTATCTAACAGTGTCTCTAACAAACACATACAGAACATGTGTACATGTGTGGCATTCCTATAATAAGCATAGAAAATACTTACATTGGCAGGAAGCTCTCTGCTTTGGCCACGTGTCCAGGTAATCTGAGGTTGTGGGCTTCCCTCAGCAGAACAGCGAACTTCCAGTGTTTCTCCAATTCTTAGTTCAAGCACTTCACGACGCTCTTCCAAGGTAACGCGAGGAGGTCCACCTAAGTTTGAAAAACAAAAATATAGAGAAAAATAGTATAAAAATATTTTAAACTATATTTAGAGAGCAATACTACCTTACACAGCTTTAACTGAGTTATATATACACACACAAGGTACAGTATGTACTGTAGCTCAAATATCTACTACTAAAGATAAATGTACAAACTTTTAAGTTTTAATTGCTACTAAAAAGTATTTAAAAGGTAGTGGGAAAGGTCAATAAAACATGTAGGCTGCCTTAGGTCTGAAGAAAGGAGCAGACACACAAAAGGCCATATAAGAAAATTGGCATTTCTAAATTTGATAATTTCAAATATCTGTAATTTTTCCTCATGGATCTCTAATAAATAGCTTTCAGAATTTATGGGCTATGATTATTATAACAGAGAACACTAAACCAACAGGGGCCAATCAGTGCATAGGAAATGGGAGGTAATCAAGTTTGATTCAAAGAAGGGAAGATTGGCTCCAATTCTTGGAAAAGGAAGCCCTTCACTGACACTGAGGTATCTTCCTTGAAGGGTGCCAGGTTATGAGGACATTTGTATCCCAAAGAAAGTAGACATATAAAGGAAAGCCAAACGTATTTCATACAGTAAGCTTTCTTATAAAGTTCCTCTACATAGTGCAATTTTTTTATAAATATGACTGAGAGTTCATCCAAAATTGAACAGCAAGTGGAAAACCCTTCATACTATGCACTATTTAATTTTGGATGGACTTTTTCAATCCTATTTACAAAAAATCTCACTATAACATGGAGTTTTATCAGATAGCTTACTGCATTTCAAATAATGTACAAATGATAATACTGTACAGATGTATAATAGTTGATGCAAATACGTTTGTGTACTGCAACCCTCTGATAATTGCTACTTTGCTGAATATATAATGTCCTGTTTTTTCCTTCATGAACAAACTGTTTTACCCTCTTTTCCCCCACTACATGTGAGTGCAATTATTACTATCTTCAGCCTCTACGTGGATTACGGAGCTGTACTAGCGGCAAAGTGGTGGAGTCTGCTCCTAAAAAGAATACACTTGTGATGAATCGAGTGAAAAAAGAATTAATGGACATATCAGAGGTGATATAATGGCTGCTGTTGGGATATTATAGTGTGGTATTAATGAATTGAAAATGTGATACATAAAGATAAATGAGAAGATTCAGGAAAGTCAGGCAACCATCATAGCCAGCAAGTGTTAAGGTCATATATGTACCTTTGTTCCAACTCACTTGTAAGTTTATTTAAATGCTTTAAGGTAATTTGGGGTCTGGACAGTCTATTACTTAAGGAGATAAATTGTTGTAATGATGAACAGCATTCTGAATGAAAATATCGTAAACTACACTGTATTTTTTTGACAAATATAAAGATGGAGAAGGCTAATTTCTAGATTTGAGACACAAGTTAGAAGTCTCTGTTTTTGGACAGGAATCTTGTATGTAAAAAAAGTTAAGGTGCTGTTTGATGAATTGGTTAGCAGTGGTGGTGAAAGCAGTAATAGTGGTGGTACCTTTAGTACTAGTAACAAAAGGTCTGAGAAATTTAAAAAGAGGTACTGGCTGCAGAGTGTTTAGGTGATGAACGAATTGGCAGCTGGAGATCACTATGCAAAGCAAGATTATCCTGCTTAGCTCAAGGCCATCCTAGACAAGGAGGGATACATTCCAGATCAGATGTTTAATGCTGACAAGATTGCCCTCCCTGGAAGAGGATGCCTAAATTAACATTATCTAATATGAAAAATATGCTCTTAGTCTCAAGGTAACCAAAGTTGGGATGACTTTTCTTCTTTGTGAAGACTCTATAAAGTTATTTTACAAATCCCTCACTCCCATGTAAGCAAAAAGGTAAAAAAATAAGGAGCACTTACCAGGGTAATGAAATCTTATAAGAATGCTGCCAAGACTTCATGTATCTGACATGAATATGTCCAGAACTAAAACCATTAACAATAAACTGTAAATACCATTCTACCCTGAAATTAACACGACCTTCTCTCTTCCCCTTCTTAAAGTTTATTTAGCCTTGCAGTTGCAACTGAAGCTACTTCAAGTATAAATAATAACTCAGCTGCAACTCCTTCTTCAGCTGCCATACTAACTTAACATATTACATTAAGTGTTTAGTGCTCATTATCCTTGTTATTCATGGCATTATTATTACCATTTACCATATTTTTCTTCAGTCATTTAAATTATTTTTACAGCACTATAAATTTTCAAAGTGTCACTGAATTTCAACATAATTTATTACCATACAGTAAATTATTAATGTTAACCTACTAATAATTGCCAATGTGAATTGTGTTTGCTGTTGTGTATACTAAGACACAGCAGCAGCAATACCTTAAGATAATTAACTTAAAAAATTTGTTCAAATAAAAACCACCTTGATACAACAGATGCTCTAATGCTAAGTGTGTTCATATCCAAAAAATGAGTAAAACCTGTTGTGTGCAACTTTTAAATATTTTTTTAACACGCTGGCCGTCTCCCACCGAGGAAGGGTGACCCGAAAAAGAAACACTTTCACCATCATTTATGCTATCATTGCCTTGCCAGAGGCATACAGATACGACAGTTCAGGTGTCATTCTAAACAGCAAATATCCCAAACCCTTCTTTTGGAGTGCAGGCATTGTACTTCCCACCTTCAGGACTCAAATCTGGCTAATCAGTTTCTCTGCATCTCTTCACAAAAATATTACCCTGCTTACACTTCAACAGTTTGTCAAGTCCCTAAAACCATTTGTCTCCACTTAGTCCTATCTAACACGCTCACATGTACTGCATAAAATTAAAAGGAAATCCAAAGAATCTGCTAGAGACCCCTGGAGAGAGAAGCTATAAAAACTGAAATTAAGCTTATATGCCTCTATTGTTGTACTCGGGTAAATTAAAAAAATTCTAATTAAAATGTTAATTATCAACATGAAGTTGAGAAAATATAAGTAAATATGTGCTGAGCAACATGCCTAGACTAGCAAATGCCAATGTGGATATTATTCATGATCACATCATTGACATATATGTAATCACCTAATTAAAAATAAGATAATACTTCTCTTAAGAACATACAAATATAATATTGCAGTAAAATGTAATAATAAGATATTTAAAAAAAAAAAAAGATCTTAAAGGAATTCTCAAGATAACATGCATTTGTACCTGTTAAATATGACAATGTCTGAGTGAAAATCATAGGCTTAGAAATTGTTGTGCAGAAAAGAGACTGCAAAACAAGCTTTTATTGGGAAGCAGATTATTCTGTTAAGATCTTTATCAAGTCATGAAGCTTTAATGTTCCAAATAAAATCTTGTTCTGCAAAGTTTGCCTTCACTATTTTTGCAGCACACATTTTAGTTCCAGCCTTACAATTTGTTGCTTCCATTATTACAACTGGGTTAAATTTTGGACCAGACTAGTTATGAGGTTTTCAATACATTTTAATATTTTGAATCATCATCTGGCATAGTGGTAACAATTTATAAAAGTTACCAAAGCAACTAATTTATTAAAATCTGAGTTTGAAGACTTGCCAATAACAGCATAATAAAAAGAATAAAACACAAGCTCCAATGTTGAATTTTACGACTACCCTCCATAAGACACATCCACAATTTCAAACTGTTGTAACCAGAACTGAGAACATAACATGCACATTTTTGCAACTTATAATAATGTAATATGCTAAAACATTCTTTAAACTACAATACACATACTTAGTAAACTTTATATTTAGTGATGCAATGTGTTTAGTTTCAACAATGTATGGCAATGAAACCGAATTCAAAATTAATAATTTACCCATTTTGCTGCATAATTTGCTTATACACTATGTGAATGAACATTTATAAAATTAAAGTAAATAAATAAAATCTTTATTTTCTAAGTAGATATCTACTTAGTTTTAGGCACTGTTTTACACTGGTAGTTTCTTCTATGGAAAAGCTCTCTAGTTATACAATGCATTTTGGGCAGAAGAAAACTAAAAGTTTATATTACTTGATACTGAATAAATCAAGATAAATTATGTGAAAGCTAAGGTTAGCATAATTAATTTGTCAGTGGATAAGATTATCAATACAATAATTGTTTAGTAACAAAACTTTGTCTATTTATAAAAACAATGTAAGTATAAGGGGACAGTAATACAAAACAGTATTGACAATTTGAGCAATAAAATTTGTGGGAGTAGTACATAGTTGAGATAAGAAGTGCATGACCGGAAGTGGCTGATTGGAATCTGGATAAGCAAGTTGCATTAGATACATTTGAAATTTATATTTTATATTCAAAACTTCCATCAAATTCATTTTTTTTTACAATGTTTTTGAAGCAACTGCAGGTAGAGAACTTTTAGAACCTTCTGGCAGTGTTCTATATTTTTAGACTTTTGATATGCAAAGTTTCTACTCAGGCTGAGTTCAAACATGTGGTATATCAAATAGATATTTGTTTCTTGTAATATCTTAATACAATCTGTTGCAGCTAAGATCTTCAGATCAAGGTTTGTATTTGTGTTAAATTTCTAATATAGTATATAGTATGCATAATAGTACTGTCATTGTGGATGCTTTGGCACAGTGAATTTAAACTTATGAACAGTGGAGTGAATGCTGCCTGAAATCTGAGTGATAATTTTAATAGCAGAATTCTGTTATTTGCAATGGACTGTACATGATTTGCTGTTGTAGGTGAAGTAAGGATATATTAGAGAGGAGTACAGAGTAATGATGTTTGAGTTATAGTACATAATAGGGTATTTTTGAAAGTATGCCAACTGTTTTGGAAATTTTCTTAGAGATGTATGTTGAATTTTGGTTGATCTTGTTTTTGATGCATGTATTATTTACCTTTATGTTGAACTGAACATTTTTAGCTTTGTTCCCAAATGTTATGTAGAAGCTTTTGTCAATATTAAGTGTGAGTGTGTTGGATGTCAACGAAGATGATATTCTCATAAGCACATCATAAACCTTACTAATAGGGACAACTGGATCTGTATTTGAGATGAAAAGCTATGTCACCTGCAAAGAGAATTGGTTTAAGTTCCTGAGAGGCTACAAGAAGGTTTTTGACATAGATGAGGAATATTAACCCTTTACCGGGCAGGACCGTGTAGAGACGGTCCTAAACACGTGTTTTTTGCACGTGTTATCCTACTCCCCCAGCGCATCTAGGTTCCCGTTCTCTGTTTCTAACCAATCACAAGCCTTCTGTGAGTCGCTCCAGCTAAGTGAGACCGGCATCTGCTCGCTTCCCATTGGTTGAGAGACCAAAATGTAAACACTTCTCGCTTGGCGTCACCCAGAGCCAGATTTTTGCTCTTCTTCCACTCATATACACTGTGATTATACTCTCTACAATGTCGGTAAGTACTTATTGTTGTGTCCAGTGTGTAAATGAATAGTTTAGGCATATTTTGAGATATATATCAGGAGTTAGATATGCATAATATGAGTGTACCATGCAATTGAAAAAAGTGCAACAAAAGAGGACCGTGTACAGACGGTCCCGCCCGTCAGGGCCACATTTCAAATTTCAGTAAATAAATATTTATATAAAAATTTCTAGTGCATATGGGTGTGTACAGAACATTCTTATTGTCATTCCAGATCAATGAGAAATTGTTCTATTGTGAACCCTTCCAACAGAAGTTCAAATATCTCTGCATTTTGGTGGAAAGTGACTCAGATCCAGAACCAGATGACCTGTTGCCATCTCCAGTGCAGTACCAACGTGCAGAAAGGCCTGATGACAGTGTGAGGTTTGACCAAAATGATAGGTTTGATAAAATGCTAGGTCACTGGCCAGTGCAAGGCAGAATATTTACATGCAATTATTGCAGCAAAACGAAAAATCATGTCACATCCTCATTTTTGTGTGCCGTATGCAAGGTAAATCTATGCATCAAGAAGGAAAGAAATTGCTTCATAGCCTTTCATTGTAGCAATTAGTGATCAAGAATGATTGTTTTTTCTCAGGAAATTCAGGAATATGGGACTTGAAAGTTTTATCCCTTTGCAATGTGTCCATGTTGCTCTTTGGTTCACTTTCATATTTTTTATACATACAAAATGTTTGGAAACAAGTTCCATTTGTGTTTTTGATATTGTCTATTAGTATAATAAAATAGAAAAATACTTATTTGGTGTTTTATTAACAATTGCAAATTTGCAACATTCAGAATTTGACACCCTTTAACGGTCAGGACCGTCTGTAGATGGTCCTTGAATATTGGCAATTGCGTGAAATTTTTTTTTAGAATTTCAATTATATGGGCTCATTATCCTTACATTCAGTTACTCTATCCACTCATTTGAAATACATTTTGAAATTATCATTTTCCAGGGAGTGCCCGGTAAAGGGTTAAAAGGCCTATAACTGCTCTGATTAACCCTAATGTTGATTGGTTGAGTTGATAGAGCACTGTCATCAGTGGGCACATGTTGGTGTTTGCTGTAAAGGCAAGATTTGTAATTGATAAAGATACACAAGGAGTAACTGGGAACTTTATCAGGACTAGATTATACCTACTTTGCAGGCAAAATATAGTCTTAATAGAGTTTCCAACTGATGCTTTTGTGCCTTTATCAACAACAACTTGTTGTTATTACCATACCATCTACTATTACCAAGGAAAGATTTCAAGTACTGTAAATAAGAGCATGATCTCCAGTTCCACAATGATCTAATTTGAGTAGCAGGAATTTGTGGTCTAATGTATCATAACTTGTCTTAGATAAGTAAAGACCCCCACTAGATATTCATTATTTTCTAGAGATGAATGACTGAATCAAGCATTTTAATTAATGTATCATTCATACTTTTTTCTGGAATGAAGAAATGACATGGGTTATGAATTTGTATGTATGTTTGGTTATGAATTCATATGCATGATTTAAAAAAAATATAATCATAGCAAGTCAGAAATTGGCCTACATTTTATTTTGGGTCACCACTTTAGCAAATTGGTGTAACCCTTGCTATCATGATCCCTGAAATTAAAAAATGATGTCAGTGTTGTGATCTTTCAAAAAAAAATAAAAAAAATTATCTTCAAAAAGATATAGAATCTATTTCTCAGGATAATGATACCAAAAATGCAAAATCTGATTGAAAAACTTATGGGGCTATGCAGGCTCGAATCTGGTGGCCTGGGTGCAATTTAAGAAACAGTGATTTCAACCAATTTAAGGCCTATTTTAGACCAATTTAATTACTCAAACTGATCCAATTTCTGGCTATTTTAATAATATGCCTTCTGTTATATTGAATGACTGCAAGAAACTTCCCAGTCAACTATCAGAACCACCTTATAAAGTGAAGAAATCAGTAATTTGGCTAATTATTCATCATTGAAAGATATGGTGTTGCTACATGATAGTTCATTAGCATAATAGATGGCAATAACTTCCACAATTTGTTCTGACCTGCAGTTGTGGACTGCTGTGTATCCTGGTAGTGTACCATGAGCCTATGGTACCCTTGGCTTTTTCAGAGGGTAAATTTACACTTCCTTAATAAATATCTCACTCCAGTTATTTAGGTAAGTGTGTAGATTTGGGAGTAAGCCCTCAACTATCTTTCATATACAGTGGAACCTCGGTTATCGTACGCCCCAGTTTTCGTAGGATTTGGTTTTCGATGACTTTTTTCGCTGAAATTTTGTCCTAGTTTTCGTAGAGTTGACAATGGTCCATACCGAACGTGTCCGCCTGCCTGCCCACATCACTCGGCCACTCAAGCGCCGAGTGACTCAGTCTGTCTTTGTTTATCATTGAGTGAGCATCACCCCGCACGTTCAGCCGAAACATTTCGTAATAATCCATTGTTTTTTGTGCTTGTTTATTGAGTGCGACTGCTAAATAAGCCACCATGGGGCCAAAGAAAGTTCCGAGTGCCAGTCCTTTGATAAAGAAGGCAAGAAACACGATAGAATTAAAAAAAGAAGTCGTAGCTATGTATGAAAGTGGCGTATGGGTGGCTGATCTCGCCAGGATATATGGGAAATCCACATCAACAATCAGTTCCATCCTGGCAAAGAAAAAAGAAATCAAGGAAGTCGATGTTGCTAAAGGGGCAAATGTGCTAACAAAACAGAGATTGCAAACAATTGAAGATGTTGAGAAGTTGTTGTTGGTGTGGATCAAAAGAAGGATTCTGAAGGGTTTGAGGCTGACTCTGACAACCCTACGCCTGTTGTAGAATCTATTGTGGCTTTGGGGAAGTCCATGGGGTTGGATGTGAGTGGCCAGGATGTGGAAGAGTTGGTGGATGACCACAGGGAAGAGCTAACCACTGAAGAGCTGGAAGACCTTCAACTGGAACAGCAACAGATCGCAGCTGAGGAAATTGCTTCAGAGGAGGAGGAAAAGAGAGGGAAGAATGTGCCTTCTTCAGTGATTAAGAATGTGTGCAAAGTGGAGTGAGTTGCACAGGGGTCCAGTGCCAGTGAAAGGCAAAGAAGGGAAGTAACCTCAGATAGGGCCTTGATACCTAAGTCCTTATGGAGGGGGATTTCCCTTCCAACCAATACCTTTCCTCCTCCCTGTCCCCTCCTCGCCGTCTTCCATACGCCAACAAGAGTCTTCAATAAAGGTAAAAGTTATGTTTAATGTTCATTTATCCATTTCATTAGTCATTTATATTTATTTCTCATTGTCTTCTGTATGTAAAACTATAGTTATTCTCTATAAAATGTATTTTTTTTTAAATATTTTTAGGTGTCTAGAACGGATTAATTGGATTTACATTATTTCTTATTAGAATTATTGCTTCATTTTTCATACGATTCGGTTTATCATCAGAATTTTTCAAATGGATTAATCACGAAAACCTAGGTTCCACTGTATTAAATTTATAAACTGTATTATATCAAAACTTGTACTGTTCAAAACTGTGTTATGTAAGGTAGTGAAACTCTTGAAACTCTTCAAAGGTATGAAAAGCCTCTTGTTTTATAGAGCATTTTGGTTAAGCTAAAACCTAAGATTAATCTGCCAGAAATGCAGCACATAGTTTTTTTTTTTTTTTTGCTTAACAATATTATATTACATGTAAACTACATTTAGTATAATGCAGAAAAGAAATAAAAGTTGTATTGTATTGTATAACATAAGATTAAGAGAGCATAAAAAAAACATTGTACATAGATGTATACAAAGACACTAAAGCTGGACATAAATCTCTACATGACAGGTCATCCAACACTAGTAGTATACCCAAGTCTTTTACATGTACTATTTGTTTTGTAAGATGGCCCTCCTGAGTTTTGTATCTAGTGCTCATTCTGAGTTCTTCAGTTTTTTTTTATATCTAAGCAGTTGGAATGTGTACTCAATGCACATTATTGTATCTTGATATTTGCTTAGTTTTGCGGTGTCTTCTACTGAGGCATTTTTCATGCTTGCTGTAATATCATTTGTGAAGGATGACACAAAACTGTGGCTAGTGTGTGTATTTATATCTGTTATAGACACAAGTAACAATAAAGGCACCATCTTTTACCTTGCTAAGGATAGATTTTTGCTTTATTTACCACTACCCTTTGTGTTCTATTTGTTAGAAAATTTAATATCCACTTTCCTGTTATGCCTATTGCCTTAGCAAAGTCTGCAGACTGCATCTGTGTTTTGTTTTTCTTTCAAAGCCTGCATGATTTTATCATTATGATTTAATAATTATGACATGCATGATCTTCTCACTATAAATCCATGTTTACATGGGTTGTCTAAGTCATACAATTGGTAATGTGCCATTTCACTGCAATTTCAAAAAAAATTATGATGTGTGGTATTAGTGATACTGGTCTGTAATTCTTTGTCAGTGCTCTGTTGTCTCTTTCATGCAAAGGATTTATTTCTGCACTTTCTAAAGTATCTGGGCTTTCACCAAGATCTAGGTTTTTTCTTCAAAGAATACTGAGTGCCTGCACTAGACATTTTGCACATCTTTACAAAAAAGAAGAGGTCATGTAATCAGGCCTGGGAGCTACATGTGTGGGCATGCTGACTATTTCCTTTTCAAATTCTTAGGGATTTATGCTAATGTCAGATATATGATTTATAGTGTGAGCAAAGGGAATGAAGAAACTACCTGCATCCTCAACTCTCCTGTCGTTCAGTGGATTGGTGAACATTAATTTATGCTTTCTTTCAGAATTTCACTCATTTATTTTTTGCTGTAAGTGTGTGAACATCCTGTGACTAATGGGTCAATTCTAGAGGTTATTTTTGACTTGCATTTTACATATGTAAAGAAATATTCAAAATTATTCCAATTTCTGAACAGTTTTTTCTTCCTTTCATATTTGTTCCATCTGGTATGAATGCTACAGTCTCTGCTCTATATTGGTAATCTCTAAGTACAGACTATCTCTCCATTTTGTGACAAGTTTATTTTTTATTAGTTCAGCAACCTTCATGTAGGCTTTCTCATACAGACCCTGTATGCTTCAGTATTCAGATTTTCCATGCACTGTTGTGGGTTGAGGGTGCTCAGGCCTAATAACAGTTTGCTTACTTTGTCAAAGTTAATCCTCTGATTGTTGAAATTAAATTTGCTGAGTATTCCTTCATGCTGGTTATTTCTTAGGTTCTCAAAGCACATATATGAACTTCATTGAGGTAAAGCCTATTGTATTTGAGATTGTTACGTCTCTGATTAGTCCCTCATTGTTTGTGAAGGTCAAGTCTTGTGCATTTTCATTTCTTATAGACTCTTTTAGTTGTTGGTTTAAAACCCAATTTTCACAGAGCCCCAGTAGTTTCATGAAGTCTACTGGGCTGAAGTATTTCTAGGTACTACTTTTAGTACAATGTCATCTACCATCTTCCATTTTACATCTGGAAGTTCAAATATCCAAGGAGGATATTAACTGGTATTTGATTTCAGGGCTTTCAAGGCAGCTATCTATCTTATTTGGTCTGTGAATTCCTTTGTTGGTGCTAATAGTAGTTTACACTCTAGGTTAATTACCACATTCTTGTTCTAAACTTTAATATCTAGTACCTCTGCAATATCATTTAATGATTTCAACAGTTCTGTATAACAGAGTGAGTCTTTTACACAGAGGCTTACACCTTCCTGTGACTTATTTACTCTCTCATATCTATGATATATACAATTTGTGCCCATATATCACTATCCAAAACATTTCTTGTATTTCTGCAAAAACTGAAAACATTGCTTTGAATTCTGTGAGAAACCTACTTATATAAAGTAAATGTTTACTTATAAACCCTGAATGTTAGCAAAAAACGAAAGGAGGATCAACCATTCAGGATGTTTGGGTTATTGGGCATGTTAGTACCTCTGATACTGTACTACAATTTGTTGTAATATGGGACTTGGTGTACATATCTATGTTCTCTCCAGTACTGGTTGTTCTGTGAGCTGCTGTAGGTTTTATCCTGGTGTGAAAAAATGGTTTGTTTATCCACTGCCATGTATCTACTCTGCGCCATTTTAATATCTGTGCATTCTGTGCATTTTTACTCATTTTAGGAAAGATATGAAGGGTTCCTCTACATACTTGTAGATACAGAAATAATTAGGTAGGATATGGATGTAATGATGCTGTTAGATACTGATGAAAGATTTTGAGGTCATTTATCGTGAGTCATCTATGTAAACTAAAGTTACAATTGATTTAGGAAGGTAAAAATCAAATAGTTTTCATTATATCCTAAATAATTATAATTCTGAAAGCACCCAATAAATTTTATTATGCAGCAAAACAGTTAAATTATTAACCTTCAGAATGTGGCCTGCCAAAATACACATAATACTGTACATACACATTTTTTATGACAGCATGTAACACATGCCAAAGTTTATGGGCATATTACAACAAGAACATGCTAGGTCAACCAAGGTGAGAAACAGGCAGGAATTAACAAGCAGGGAAAAGAAGTGTTACCAATGGTAGAGGTGCATGGAGGCAGGAGGAGCACCACCATGCCCACAAGGAGAGAGACAAGGAACAGCAGGGGGGACAAGGCACCACCACACCGAGTTCCACTGCACCCATCTGCTCCCACACACCCAACAAGACGCAGGGGTATCGGTGGTGGTAAGGGTGGTGGTGTTGGTAGTGGTGTAGTGTTTTAAGTCATAATTGTCATAGTTGTGGCGATCAATGGAACAAGTTCATCATCAAGGTAAGCAGTAGAAAAGAAGAAGGAAATATGTTAAATACAGTACTGATTGTGTATTCAGTATTCTGTCTATGAATTATATTCATTGCACACCTCTTACAAAGATCTGTGCATTAACATTCCAGGTAAAACTACGTATTAATTTTATTTATGTAGGAGTATATATTACTTACCTCTGATGAAGGAAAATAGATTTCCATACTGTATGGATCATATGATCCCAAGAATACATTTGTCTTCCCACTCACACACACACACACACACATACAGTGGACCCCCGAGTAACGAGCACCCCGGAAATCGTACAATTATGTAAGTATAATATTGTAAGTGCTTTTGTAAGTGTATTTTTGGGGGACTGAAATGGACTAACCTACTTGACATTATTTCTTAAGGGAGTAAATTCGTTCGGTAATGGCACTTGAGCAGGCTTCTGGAATGAATTTTGCTCGTTACTCGGGGGTCCACTGTATATATATACAGTGATCCCTCGGTTTTCGTGCATCTCCAAACTCGAACATTTATGTAAGTGTATTTTCGTAAGTGCTGTTGCAAGTGTATTTTTGGGGGTCTGAAATAGACTAACCTACGTGACATTATTTCTTAAGGAAGTAAATTCGTTCGGTAATGGCACTTGAGCAGCATTCTGGAACGAATTTTCGGCGAAAACCTAGGGACCACTGTACTATATACAGTGGACCCCCGAGTAATGAACACCCCGGAAATCGTACAATTATGTAAGTATAATATTGCAAGTGCTTGTGGAAGTGTATTTTTGGGGGTCTGAAATAGACTAACCTACGTGACATTATTCCTTAAGGGAGTAAATTCGTTCGGTAATGGCACTTGAGCGGACTTCAGGAGTGAAGTTTTTACTAAACTCTGGGGTCCACTGTATATATATATATATATATATATATATATATATACAGTGGAACCCCGACTTACGATGTTATCATCTTACGTTATTTTCGATAACCGATATTTATAACGTAAGAAATTTGTTTGTGACTTACGATGTTTGCTTCGTTTACCGACATTCGTACCGGACCTGTCCGCTTGGCGCCCAGCTGAGCGCGCACTCCAGGGAGCGTCAGTGCTATTGTTTACAAGCGAGAGCGACCACCCACCCACACCCACGCATTCATACCAGTATATTGTCATTATTCCACTGTTTTTAGTGCTTGCAACTGCTAAATAAGCTACCATGGGTCCAAGGAAAGATCCTAGTGCTAAGCCTGTGGTAAAGAATGTGCAGGGAGTGAAGCATTTATGCAGGGAGTGTAGCATTTATGCAGGGAGTGTAGCAGGCATGCAGGGAGTGTAGCAAGGATGCAGGGAGTGTAGCAGGGATGCAGGGAGTGTAGCAAGGATGCAGGGAGTGTAGCAAGGATGCAGGGAGTGTAGCAAGGATGCAGGGAGTGTAGCAAGGATGCAGGGAGTGTAGCAAGATGGAGTGAGCAGGGATGAGGTGTAGCAAGGATGCAGGGAGTGTAGCAAGGATGCAGGGAGTGTAGCAAGGATGCAGGGAGTGTAGCAAGGATGCAGGGAGTGTAGCAAGGATGCAGGGAGTGTAGCAGGGATGCAGGGAGTGTAGCAAGGATGCAGGGAGTGTAGCAAGGATGCAGGGAGTGTAGCAAGGATGCAGGGAGTGTAGTAGGCATGCAGGGAGTGTAGCATTCATGCAGGGAGTGTAGCATTCATGCAGGGAGTGTAGCATTCATGCAGGGAGTGTAGCATTCATGCAGGGAGTGTAGCATTCAAAGAAAAAGGCCAGTAACCCCAGAAAAGAACTTGGTACCTGCAGTGTTAATGGAAGGGGATTCCCCTTCCAAACACTAGCATACTACTCCACCTTCTCCCCTCCTCCCGTCCTCCACACATCAACAACTCTTCAATAAATGTAAGTGACATGTTATTGTACAATATTTGCATGTGTATTTATGTATTCTTTATTCAATTATTTATTATTTAATGTCCAAAAGTTCTAAAAAATATTTATTTAACTACTTTTGGAAGTCTTGGACGGATTAAATTTATTTCCATTATTTCTTATGGGGAAAATTGATTTGTTTAACGATTGTTTCGCTTTAAAATATGCCCTCTCTGACGGATTAATATCGTAAGTCGGGGTACCACTGTGTATATATATATATATATATATATATATATATATATATATATATGCAAAAAGATCACAGTAAACAGGTGATATCAAAATATGCAAGACAACCACTATGAAAAAATAGAAGAATTCCAAGCGCTTTCATGACTACTCACATTATCAAGGAACTATAAAAGGAAACGTGAGAAGAAGGCTTATAAAGAGGCAGAATACACCTCACAGTCACATCACACTAACAAAGACAACACCTCACAGTAGCGTAACATCTCACGACTCTGTGAAGAGGAACATAAGAAAGGACCTGAAACTCTTTCCAAGAATTAAGATTAGTCCAATTTATCATTAAATTCTTCCCAAATTTTATTAATTATAAATGAATCCAATTTATATAAACCAAAAGAAATATTCATATTATTTTCAAAACTGCTTTTAATGAAACATGATTCTATTATATTCCTCTCAACCATGGACTTGCTTGATACAACCTTCTCAGCATTTTGAAAATCAATTGGATGGTTAAAGTCTCTCACATGAATAAATAGAGCATTAGAATCTTGTCCAGTTCTAATGCTATATTTATGTTGTTTTAATCTTAGTTCAAGACTTTTACCAGTTTGACCATAATAAACTTTATCACATATTTTACAGGGAATCTTATAGACACATCCGTCAGCATTTTGGGGGGAATTTTTTATCAAAAGTCTTTTTACTGTATTAAGATTTTTAAATACAACTTTGATATTAAAATTCTTGAGAAAAGAAGGCATATCAACCAAGTTTTCATGGTAAGGGAGAACCAATATATTTTTGGTTGAATAAGGTTGGTTGTCCCTTTTTGGATTGTAAAAAGTATTTCTAGCTATTTTAAAAGATTTATCAATTATGTTTCTTGGGTATTTTAAATCATTAGCTATTTCATAAATTTTAGAGATTTCTTCATCTATGAACTCTGGACTACAAATGCGTAAAGCTCTCAAAAACATAGAAGAGAAAACCGACACTATAATTCTATCTTGATGTGAAGAGTAATAGTGTACATAGGAACAATTATTTGTAGGTTTTCTGTAAATTTTAAATTTAAAATCAATGTTACCCTTAATAATAAAAACATCTAGGAAGGGCAATGAGTTATTTACTTCAAATTCAACAGTAAAATTTATAGAATGAGCTAAGTATTTAATTTAACAAGGAAATGGTTTATGTCTACATTCTTAGGCATAAGGCACAAATGTCATCAACATATCTATCACTTAGCTTATTGGGAAGGATTGTGTTAGCATCTGTTTCGAAAATTCCATATATTACTAAGAACAGGTAAACAGATTTCCATTGCCATACCAACTTCTGAGTGTAAAACTCATCATTAAATACAAATTTTGCATCAACAATACAAAGTTTAATAAGTTTAATGATAGTAGGAACTGG
The DNA here is from genome assembly GCA_009830355.1 of Cherax destructor. Lineage (NCBI taxonomy): Eukaryota > Metazoa > Arthropoda > Malacostraca > Decapoda > Parastacidae > Cherax > Cherax destructor. The sequence continues at coordinate 17,994 of WNWK01032679.1, forward strand.
CAATGGTAAATCGTAATTAACCAGTTCTTCAGATAAGAACTTTAGTAAATCATCAACTGGAACTTTTGTAAACAAGGAGGTAACATCAAACTAACCATATTGAAATCATTTAAATCAGTCAGGTGCTTAATTTATCAACTAAATCTAAGTTGTTTTTAACATTAAAATTGAAATTTCCAACAATTGGCTCAAAATATCAACAAGCATTTAGAAAGTTTATAAGAAACTGAACCAATTATTAGCTCCATAGGTTCAGTTTCTTATAAACTTTCTAAATGGCTTGTTGATATTTTGAGCCCAATTGTTGGAAGAATTTCTAATTTTAATGTTAAAAACAACTTAGATTTAGTTGATAAATTAAGCACCTTGACTGATTTAAATGATTTCAATATGGTTAGTTTTGATGTTACCTCCTTGTTTAAAAAAGTTCCAGTTGATGATTTACTAAAGTTCTTATCTGAAGAACTGGTTAATTACGATTTACCATTACCAGTTCCTACTGTCATTAAACTTATTAAACTTTGTATTGTTGATGCAAAATTTGTATTTAATGATGAGTTTTACACTCAGAAGTTTGGTATGGCAATGGGAAATCCTGTTTCACCTGTTCTTAGTAATTTATATATGGAATTTTTCGAAACAAGATTGCTTAACACAATCCTTCCCAATAGAGCTAAGTGGTATAGATATGTTGATGACATTTTGTGCCTTATGCCTAAGAATGTAGACATAAACCATTTCCTTGTTAAATTGATTTTCAATTGATTTTCAAAATGCTGAGAAGGTTGTATCAAGCAAGTCCATGGTTGAGAGGAATATAATAGAATCATGTTTCATTAAAAGCAGTTTTGAAAATATGAATATTTCTTTTGGTTTATATAAATTGGATTCATTTATAATTAATAAAATTTGGGAAGAATTTAATGATAAATTGGACTAATCTTAATTCTTGGAAAGAGTTTCAGGTCCTTTCTTATGTTCCTCTTCACAGAGTCGTGAGATGTTACGCTACTGTGAGGTGTTGTCTTTGTTAGTGTGATCTGACTGTGAGGTGTATTCTGCCTCTTTATAAGCCTTCTTCTCACGTTTCCTTTATAGTTCCTTGATAATGTGAGTAGTCACAAAGCGCTTGGAATTCTTCTATTTTTTCATAGTGGTTGTCTTGCATATTTTGATATCACCTGTTTACTGTGATCTTTTGCATATATATATATAAAATATATATATATATATATATATATATATATATATATATATTATACAGTGGACCCCGAGTTTAGTAAAACTTCACATCCTGAAGTCTGCTCAAGTGCCATTACCGAACGAATTTACTCCCCTTAAGGAATAATGTCACGTAGGTTAGTCTATTTCAGACCCCAAAAATACACTTCCACAAGCACTTACAATATTATACTTACATAATTGTATGATTTCCGGGGTGCTCGTTAGTCGGGGTCCACTGTATATATATACAGTGGTACTGTTAACAATATTTTTCGTTTCCAGAATGCTGTTCAAGTGCCAGTACCAAACAAATTTATCCCTCATAAGGAATAATGTAAAATAGACTAGTCCTTTTAGATCCCCAAAATACACTTACAAAGCATTTAAAAATAAACTACATAAAGGGCGAGTTTGGGGACCATCGTAACCGAGGTACCACTGATATATATATATACAGTGGTACCTCGAGTTACGATGGTCCCCAAAATCGCCCTTTATGTAAGTTTATTTTTTTAAATGCTTTTGTAGGTATATTTTTGGGGGTGTAAAAGGACTAGTCTATTTTACATTATTCCTTATGGGGATAAATTCGTTTGGTAATGGCACTTGAACAGCATTCTCGAACGAAAAAATATCGTAACTCGAGGTACCACTGTATATATATATATATATATACCCATATAGACCCATGGAGCATGGGGCAAGTGTGCTCTAAAGTTTCTCAAGGAGCTGGGTGGAAAACTCATCATAGAAACCAAGGACCACAGGGCGACCAGCTTCTTCTTTCAGAGACTCAGTGTTGCGATCCAGAGGGAAATGCCTGCAGTATTCTGGGCACGCGGCCCACTGCCGGGAGTTGGACGAAGTATTTGACATGTAGCTCTGAGTTGTTATCTATGTTGTTTTACTCCCATTGTATGTATATATATATATATATATATATATATATATATATATATATATATATATATATATATATATATATATATATATATATATATATATATAATTATATATATATATATATATACATATACAGTGGTACCTCGACTTACGATGGTCCCCAAACTCACCCTTTTATGTAAGTTTATTTTTTTAAATGCTTTTGTAAGTGTAATTTTGGGGGTCTAAAAGGACTAGTCTATTTTACAACATTTCTTAAGGAGATAAATTCGTTTGGTAATGGCACTTGAACAGCATTCTGGAATGAAAAAATATCGTAAGTCGAGGTACCACTGTATATATATATATACATATATACATGTATATGTATACAGTGGACCCCCGACTAATGAGCAAAATTCATTCCAGAAGCCTGCTCAAGTGCCATTACCGAACGAATTTACTCCCTTAAGAAATAATGTCAAATAGGTTAGTCCATTTCAGACCCCCAAAAATACACTTACAAAAGCACTTACAATATTATACTTACATAATTGTATGATTTCCGGGGTGCTCGTTAGTCGGGAGTTTACTGTATATATATATATATATAATATATATATCCTAGGTAGTAGGTTGGTAGACAGCAACCACCCAGGGAGGTACTACCGTCCTGCCAAGTGAGTGTAAAACGAAAGCCTGTAATTGTTTTACATGATGGTAGGATTGCTGGTGTCTTTTTTCTGTCTCATAAACATGCAAGATTTCAGGTATGCCTTGTTACTTCTACTTACACTTAGGTCAAACTACACATGCATGTACAAGCATATATATATACACATATCCCTCTGGGTTTTCTTCTATTTTCTTACTAGTTCTTGTTCTTATTTCCTCTTATCTCCATGGAGAAGTGGAACAGAATTCTTCCTCCATAAGCCATGCGTTTCGTAAGAGGCGACTAAAATGCCGGGAGCAAGAGGCTAGTAACCCCTTCTCCTGTATATATTACAAAATGTAAAAGGAGAAACTTTCGTTTTTTCTTTTGGGCCACCCCGCCTCGGTGGAATACAGCCGGTGTGTTGAAAGAAGATATACATACAGTGGACCCCCGAGTTTCGTAAGGTTCTTATTTCGTAAACATCGTGTTTCGTAAGCTTTTTTCGATTTCGAGAATCGTAAACTGGCTCGTGTTTCGTAACGTATTAGACCTGTCCGCCTGCTCCGCACCTGCGCAGGACGCAGGACGCCGCCAGTAAAGCGTTGTTTAACATTGAGAGAACATTATCCAGCGTGCTCTTTCAAACATTCACAATACATTTGGTGTCTTTTTTGGTGGTTTAGTGATTGTCACTGTGAAATAAGTCACCATGGGTCCAAAGAAGCTTCCTAGTGGCACCCCTGTGGTAAAGAAAGTGAGGAACACCATCGAACTGAAGAAAGAGATTATAGAAAAATATGAGAGTGGCATACGTCTGAGTGAGCTTGTCAGGATGTACAAGAAAACCCCAAGGAAGCTAATGTTGCAAAAGGGGTTGTTATGTTAACGAAAAATAGATCGAAAACAGTGGATGAGGTTGAGAAGTTGTTGTTGGTGTGGATCAATGAAAACAGAGAGCGGG